>JASANE010024224.1:0-34582 GCA_030248225.1 Trileptium ribeirensis | reverse complement strand
AATTATGGTTAAATAGAGCTATACTCCTTTAATCTACATTGTTAAACATGTTCACAAATTTTTACCTAATTTCATTTAACCAAAAATTTGAAATCACAATGCATTAACGAGATTAGTGTCACTCACTAATAGCAGTAGTACAGACCAGTAGTAAAGTTTGCGCAGTAGATGGCAAAAAAGTTAACCTCAAAAAATCAGTTGTAATTCGTGGATTACACGGCATTTCAAATGACGCCATCACACGACCGAGCAGTGTTCCACTGCCATGACATGCTTGAATCGTGGCTGGCTGTAGCCGTCCGATTTCCGAGCGATACACTTGACACGAAGCATCGACAACACCGACAATCTTTGTACTGATCGTCCATGGAAATGCGAGCGATGCCACTTGTGTCCGAGAGCGACGATCTAGCCGAGTCGACTGTTGCAGATTGTTATGTATGTCGAGTTGACGCTCGAATGAACACTGTGTTGAAGAAGTGGTGCTGGTGATAACTAAAATCAGCAACTATGCTTGTATCCTACAGCGGTCTTAATAAGAGACATGTAAACATAGTTAGTAGCTCGAAGAAATGAACGTGTTTAGCACTCATTCACTCTGGTGCGATTCCAATACCGGCCAGAGCTATCCAGAGCTAAAAGTCATGAACTCAGTTGACTAAGACTAAAGTATTGGAAATCACACCCAAAAGTTCTGTGTCGCAGCATGCCACACAAAAATGCAGGGGAGAAGGGGTTTGTTCACAAAAAGTGGGCTGGACAACGGAAAAATTGCGGGGAAGTCGTATCGCCACGTTGTCGGGCCTGCCAACGCCATTTGCTGCTCCTTTGCATAAGTTGATCAAGAAATTGGACACGAGGGATAATAAAATACAATACACTAGAGCTAAAAATCCTAAGGTTTTCTTTCGTGCACAATTATTAGGCGATTGCAAATCTTGGAAGATTTTCACCTTTCATACCGTAGCGCAGTCTAAAATTTGGAAAATTTCGAACTTTGAGTAGGGAGCTTGGAGAAACAACAAAGTTTTGGAAGCGAAACGCTCCAAAATTTTGAATGTCAAACTGGTACAAATCTTTCAGCCTTAGAATGGATATAAAACTTGACCTGTTTTCAAATGATCAGGGTTCGATTAATAGCGGTATTGATCAACGTTCATTCTACAATACGCAAAATCCTAAGTAAATTCAGGACGTAAAAACTCCAAAGGTGGACTTTTGCGTAAGTCACAACATGAATTTTTTTCAGTTTCTTTTAACATTGACAATTTTTTACTTATTTATTTATTCATCTATTTATGTATTTATTTATTTGTTTATTTATTTATTTATTTATTTATTTATTTATTTATTTATTTATTTATTTATTTATTTATTTACTTATTTATTTATTCATTTATTTATTTATTTATTTATTTATTTATTTATTTATTTAAAAAGTTAAAGAGAACATGGTTTTGTAGAGTCATTTTTGGACGCTTTGAAATACTAATACTTTCTGAAATTAAAATTTTCGTATAACTTTTTTCAATTCTCCATCGTATTCAGAAATTATTTTTCATAAATTAAAAACATATATTTAAAAAAACAATATTTTCAGTTTTATATAAAAAATCTGTTTAGAACATCGCCAAGGTAATTTCGTTAATTTTAATTTGACTTGTCGATTGACAATGTTTGAGAGCGAATATTTTTTACGGAAAAGTACATAACTTGAGAAAGTTTAGTTGCTTTTTATCTAATATATCTAACTACTACAGCAACTTTTGTTATATCGGAGGAGAAAAAGTAATTTTGAACTGATTCTCAAAAGCGATTTAAATTTTGAATGACCACATTCAATAATAACAGTAGTTTTGAGATACTGTTTTAAACAACCAACTATTTTGCGAACAGCGTACACTTACGCTCATTTATCGGTAATAGTGCGTTGCTAACTAGCTTGAAATCTCGTTTTATTCCACTATTATTTCCGCTTTGTTGCGCCCGGAGAAGCTGTTTCCGTTGCCGTCGTTGCTCCTCGATTTGTTGCAAGTATTTTTTATGATTAAGCTGAATTTGTTGTTCGCGTTTTCGTTCTCGTTGTCTCTGTTCATATTCAAACTGCGGTCGGTCGTGTTGCACTCGCTTCGCTCCAGTATGCAGTTGATGTGTACCAATGGTGGCTAGAGATGGACCTTGTGGTTGAATGTTCGGCCGTAAATCTCTGTTTATACGATTATTGCGTTGGTCCTGTGACTGCTGAAATTGCTGCCGGTTAACCGGTTGTTTATGAAACTGTTGCTGTTGTTGCTGTTGATAGTTCTTTCGTTGCACCTTAATGCGTGCAGAGAGCCTTTCCCGCTGTGACCGGACATTCCAGTGTTGTCGTGACTGGCTGTTTGACGGCGGCGAATACCTTTCAGAATAATGTCTACTGTCTTTTTGTAAATTACGAGTTCGGGTATTAGCGTTGCTAAGTGTTCTACTAGCAAACTTCCGCCCTGTTGATTCTAATCGATGAGGGGTTGGACGTGGCGCCGTCGCTTTTCTATTTTGAATTCTGGGTAGTCTTATGTCATTATTGAGATTGTCATTGTCATTCAAATCATCTAGTCGAAAGTTCGTAACTGGGAAGATAGCATTTCTTTTATCTGATTCAAATCGTGGGTTTGATGTTTCAAACGAAGCTATGTTTTCATTACCACGTTCCCTATCGTCATTGTCGTAGTCATAAAGGTATTCTGATGCTTGAGAGTCAAGATTATTCTGATGGTTATTGCTACTGAATTCTTCCTCCTTTACCTTATTTCGATCTAAACCTGTCTGAAATTTAAATTCTTCCCGCTCACCTCTGCCGTTCGAATGTGATACGAGTTGGAGAATATTTCGGTGGTGACTAGATGAGCCAGGCAAGAACGCGGTAGTACCATTCTGTCTGGTATATGTTTTTACCTGTGTACGGGTATGCACTGTTGCTCTTGAGCTGAACGGCTCTCTCCCGTTAAATGAGCTAAACATTCCTCGAGCCGATTCTTCATCAGCCGCTTGGTCTCTTGTAATCGGTACTACTAACGACCATGACCCAGGAACCATTGGTCCTATGGACAAGGAGTGTTCGGCACTGATGGATCCCTCTTTCACAAACCTATCATTTACTTTTTCCAACCGTGGAGGCTTTTCTGTACCTGGTTTGTTAGCATCGATATTGGTGGCGCTTGCCTGGAACGCCGTCGAAATGCTGCCCGGTAGAAAGGATCGATCATTACCAGCACTAGAACTGTCTCTGCTGTTGTTCTTTGAAGACGGCGAATTGTTATTATCATTACTGTTTCGTTGATTGGTGGTCACCAAATTATCAATGTTTGACAAGCTGTTGCCGTTCCGTCTTGGAATTGCATGATCTTCGCTAGTACCAGTTTCGAATGGTTTGAACGCTGATGGCTGCCCCACATTATTTGGAAACCTAACGTTGCCATCAACCTCATTCAAGTTGTTCGTAAATACATTATTGCTGGTACCAACAGTATTATTCTCGTTTCCACCACCAAACTCTACGTTGGACAACGCTGCCGTTATAGTTGATGTGGTAGTTTTAATAGCGTCTCGGCGACAAGCGCACTCGTGACAACCTTCAAGTGTAAGACGTTGGATGCATATCGGATACGGATACGGACAAGTAATTGTCGGACAATCGTTTCGCTTTGGACCACAGTTGCAATTATGAGGACAGCCGTCACGATATGTAAGCTCGCAATGACTTGGACAACGAAGGCTTTCGCAGATACGACCTAGAATAGAAAATAACTATGTATACAAATTTAAAGCACAAAACAGAACACTTATTTATATGATTTATTTAAATTGCATATAAAAATCGTACTCAAAATATGATACCACAGTTTAAAATAGAGCGGAAAAATGCCATAAACTTGAAAGGAAATGGAAACACCTGTGTGCAAGCTCGGAAAAAATGCTTCTTTTGCTGTTGTATAGGAAAAATATTATTTTTTATCGTTTTATTCTTATAGTAGTTATGACCCTGAAATTATTACAGCAGCCAGGATATTGGAAAATTCCTTTGGGTTAATTTGTACTTAAGCTATTTTGAAAAACGCTTTTAAAAATAATCCGGTCGCTAAACCGACCATGAGTTGGCTTATAGGTCAAACCGTTTTGTGTACCTGTCATATGACAAATTTCATTCGTAATAATTGTTTTCATCGTACATCCAGTCATCAAAATGACCCCTGGCTAGGAAAGGAAAATCAAAGCCTATGTTTCCTATTTTGATCAAATATTTTCTAACAATCTATTCTAACAATAAAATAATCCTGGACTAGTTTAAGGAAACCGATGTAAAGTGTTTTATAAATTTTTTGTTGCATTGAGAATGTCCTAAACAGATTACAACAATGAAGGTAATGCGAATGTGTAGTTTTCTGTTATGAAACGGAAAAAGAGAGGTTTGGCGCTGATTTTTGCTAAGCCAGGTTTCAACAACATCAGATAAACTGATTTCTGTCAACTTCGATCACTTTACCTTAAATAAGGAAATGCTCTTCCTAAAATAAAAATATTTTAAATAAATAAAAACAAAAAACTACTATATCGGCAGTCATAGTTACTATTCCCAGACAGAACACTCATTTTCCACCAATCTTCATCACTTTATATGACATAAGTATATGGACTCAAAACACCAACATGGCTCAAAGTAACACATTTAGTGTAAATGTCACAAATTTGACGATCTGTGACTACAATATCGGCAGCCAAAGCTATCATTCCCACCCAGAATAACTATTTTACACCTATATGCATTAGTTTACATGATATAGGATGGATAAGTAATTTGGTCTCAAAACACCAAAATAGCTCAAACTCATAATTGACTCAAATAATAGCAATAATTTTGACAATCTATGATAACTATATAGTCAAATGATGGGCTCCACAAAAAACCAAAAAAAAACGCTATCAATTCAAAAGCTATTCCCGTCAAACTTGATATATTTACTCGTTGAAACAATGCGAAAAAGTCGTATTGAAAAAGATTGTTTAATTTTGCTCAAAGAAAAAATGAACTACATCATACAAGAGTGTTTAATACTAAAAATGCAGAAAATGGCCAAAAACGACTTAAGGACTGGGACGCAATGTTCCATCGACTCATTACGCGCAAAGACTTAATTTTAAAAAAAAACAAACATCGCAAGTCACTGAGCAAAATAGGCTACCTTCGTTTTTCCATAATCGTAATATCACTTGCGATACAGCTGGGATACCTCCAAAAATGACAAATCGGCACCGAAATATTACCCCGCATCTGTTTTATAGCAACTAAAACCATCTAACCCACAGAGCTAGCAAATTTTTCAAATCATCGCCAAACACGTGAACTAGAACATGGAACTGGATGTTGCGCTGAGACCTTACGGTTTGTAACACGGTTTAGTTTTACATAGTTAAACTACTTTAACCCTTTAGTACTCACTGTCCACAAATCAGTACAGCTCACACAGTAAGCTGTTGTGTTAACAGAGTTTGTCGCATAATGTCTGCACGTTTGTTGTTATTTGTTCGGTTTGCGAGATTTCTAAGGGAAGCGAGCAACACTTCCTAGATAGCTGAGTGGTTTGCATACACCACTTTCCCCGGAAAACCCGGGGTTCGAACACTGGTGCCGACAGAAGACTTATACATGACACACAAGTGAATGCGACACATAAATTAAATAGACCGTTAAAGGTTAATGATTTTCTACACGCGTTAACGAAATGTAGGCAAGTATTAATGATGTAATTCTGAATCATGTACTAAACGTAACAATTATGTTATGTGAATATATGAACCAATCGTATTGGTGTTTAATAGGTTATATCGTGTAAGGCTCTTTTAAATTATAGTAGCCCTGCCTGAAGATGGTCAACACGAAAGAAACGAGGCTGATTTTTCTGTACGGACAGTAGAGTTGTAGATAGTCGAGCTGAAAAATAAATGTCCATTAGAACCATGTTTCTGACAAAATATTTTTCGGTTTATGGTTATTGTTGGAGCCGAAAATTTTATAAGAAATTTTAGATACCGTTTGAACGGCAGTCATCAGCTGAGCGGAATGTCTGTTGGATTCATGGGCTAATAGCTTAATCGAAAGCTTAGGCTAAACCTTAGGTTTTCATTAAAATGGACATAAAAACTTAACCAGAGATCAGATTGAGCTAATTTTGTTCGAATCAGCCCGTTAATGTATTTCGAAACTATGCATTTACTAAAATATATTCTACATAACCAAAAACTATAACCAAAAAGAAAAAACAAGTGTTGCTAAGATTTGACAGTAATATTTTAATTTACCCAAGTTTCTTTCGCTGTACTAACGTTTATCAAAGCGATATTACTACCAGCCACAAATGTCATAGCTACTGTAAAAAAATAGGCTAAATCGATTAACTTACAATCTCGCTGCAAACTCTAATAGCAAAACCGGGCTGAAATTAACCTGAAACACAGTGTTGTTTGACCCCTGCTCCCGAATAAGTGGAGATATATTCATAATATTGTAGTTGGGGACCCCTAGCTTTAAACGCATCCTACAGAAAAAAATTAGACAAATAACTCTATCTGTTGAAAAATTATCAGATTACAACATAAGAAACAGCATTATATGATTATTGTTTATCTTTGATTGCACTAATTACAGAGTTGAAACATGCATTTTTTTCCGAATTAATGTCTTCTATTACCTAAGATATATCCCTTATATTATTGCTATGAATAGTACCAATTTTGTGAAAACCACAGTTTAATTGATGGTAAAACCTATGATTTGAAAGACGCATGGAGAAATGAGTAGTAAACAAATGGAGAAAAAATTAAACCCTACCTTCAAAATCTTTCTGGAATAGCGTGGCCAAACTTTGAAATTTCATTTTAGGGTTTTAGCAAGGCCAAAAACGCGTTATTTTAATCTGGTCATGGGTCAGTACACCTGTATTTAGTGGAGATATCGAAAAAATATAAAATTAACCTTCGTTTTGCCACATAATGATGGTACCACATCATGGAACAACAGTATCTCTCACCAGTATTGCCCGAGGTTGCAGTGCAAAAATATGAAAAAGACGGAAAGACTATGAACAATTTTGTTTGAGGGTACAGCGGATCCGTTAAAAATTTTTTGTGACATTAACGGGTCAGTTTTGGTACCAAAAGATTCCTCTTGCTAGAGAGCTATCGAGTGAATACAAATTCAACTAAGAAGTTTCAACAATAACTTCCACTGACATGTATCCCCGCCTAAGATACCTATAGAATTCATATAACTCAAACAGCATCTTCAAATAATGAACAAGAAAGCCAATAATGGCATTTTAACAAAAACTGAAACCAAGTCATCATATTGTCGTGCATGTATTGTCATTGTTCGGACGCTGTGGTCGTATTTTTCAAATGTTTATAGCAAAATGAACAAAAAGTCAGTAATAGCATTGTAATCCAAAATGAAACCACTTCGTCATATTGTCGTGCACACATCGTCAATGTTCGGCCGCAGTGGTCGCAATTTTCAATATTGCATAGCAAGTTATATTAAGGTTATTACAGATATTACTGAAATTTTCGTAATTCGCAATATGTAGTACTCAGATCTGTACCTAATTGATCTACTACAGCCAAATAGATCTGGCCATAGTGAAACAAGACTTAAAGCGTTATGGAAGTAAAACTGCAGAAATAGTGCTATATAGTCGTAGTCGACAACAAATGGATCAATGGGGCGTAATCATTTTTTTGCAAAATAGCATCAGTTTCCTAGCACTGGGAGGTCGGGGTTGCATACATAATAAGCTCTTTCACACTCGCATCCCAATGCAAAAACCATATTTAGGATTATAATCGGATTCTGTTGTTAATACCAATAATTTATATATGGCGAGACCAACTGCTGTCAGCACAAGTTAAAAAAGCGCTTCTGTAGTTCTGGTAATGCCTAGTCTTGTAGCCATAGAAGAAGTTATATTTCCCCAGCAGTTAACACAGCTCAGTTTCTGAGACACAGGCTAGCCTTTTGTGCTTCAAATGCTGCAGTACCACGGGACTTGCTAGATCACTTGGGTTTTGGAAAACACTGAACAGTTGAGGGATCGAGCGAAGCTTTTAGTACATTATTTGACGACTAACAAACTGAGGAGTTTTACCATAATTTCTTATTTGATATCGGAATCACATCAAAATAAATAGTTTATAGTTAAAAAGAGAATATTAAATCTCTTATGTAAATAGTATCTATTGAAAACTGATTATATTAAAAATTAAATTAATTTACTAAATTTTAATGAAAAGTATTATAGAACTTCACCTGACACAAATTTGTTTTCTTTTCCGAATATAAACAACACGCTTAGTAGAACAATTCGAGCTCCGGACATTTTCAGAGCAATATCGCACCATTTATATATCAACAACGACTGATACGGAGCTTATGATAGAGTTTGCTTTAATAGAGCATTATTTGTTACAAGCATTATAATGTAATTAATTGTAAGCTGTGAAAGCAAAAGTTTCAAGGTAACTGTATCATGTTTCACGATTCACTGTATAATTCGAACTATACCAATGGATCTTAACAAATTTGCTCTAACCACTATAACTACTTAAAATAACACACAAGTTGAATATTTTTAGTAAGAAACATACAGTATTATTTTGGATATATATAAATCTTGACTACCCAGAGTGATTTTGTTTGTGATTAGCTTCCATTCCGAACTACCGCAGGTAGTTTGCCTTGTACGGTTTAATTATTTCCGGTGATTGTACATTAGAAAAGTACGATTAAGTACGATAAATCTGGTGATACTCATAACTTAAAAAAGGCTCGCCGGATGGATGTTGGTAAGGGCTTATAATGTTTGTCTTGACGCGAACGGTTTTGGATTTGAGACTTAGATTCCTAACTGCACATTTTGATTTATCGTCGCTGAAAAACACTATTTCCACAGCTTTATATTAAAAGTTGTAAATGTGCTAATTTTCATTGAAACGTCTCTTAATTCCTGTGCAGATTGGCATGTTTTTCATATATAGCGGATAAAAGCCTTCCTTTATTCCATTCATGCCAAGCTGATACAGAACAACCAATCTTTTCAGGCCCAAATTTAATATTCTTTGGATCTCATCAAGTACTTGTTTCTTTCACTTTGCCGTAAAATTTATTGATCCGCGTTTTGATTCACATCTTTTCGAAAAAACTATAGTTTTAACCAATGAAAATGATAAAAATTAGTTTAATATTTTCAACTGTCTCGACGGTAGTTGGAATCTTGCCACTCGAGACGCCTAGTATAATATAGAGATAATATAGAGATAATCTAGAAATAAAGTTTGAAAAAATAAACCGTTATCTACATGAATTGTATGAAAAGTCACCTAATGTTGTGCAAGAACATTTGATCATACAAATGGAAAACTTATTTATATCATGCAACCTAATTAATGTAATGTCGGCGGAACTTTCATGCCATACACTACACAGTATAGTAGTATTACAGGCTATGACACTTTCAGTTAGTTATAGCTATTTGTTAATGAGATTATGCTATCTGTTGAGAACCACTGCAATTTTGCTAGTTTGAACTTGTCACACGTATTGTGAGTACAAATCATTAAGTTTTGACCACTCTCTCTCTGTGTGTGGTACTGCTATTGCCTGTGTTCAGTTACTTGAAAGACTAGTCATCTTATATCGGTGTTGTCTGGATGGCGAAGAATCTTTTTGATTGATATTAAATAAAATAATAAAAAACATGAAAAATGGAAGTACATAAAGGAAACTTATTTTATTTCAACTGTATTTGACCGTATCATGGAAAATGTGTCGAAGTAGTAACAAGATACATCGGGAAGCGTTAAGCAAAAAATGTTTATGGTGTGTTGTTACCATATGCCCACTGTGCTGTCGTATGCTCTATTTGTGAGTACTGAGCAACACCTCCCATATGGCTTAGTGGCTAATATACAAACGAGACTTGCATTCGAAAAGTATACGTTTAAGTCACCACCGCGGCAAAGTCAAACATTGAACGTAATACACTTCAATTCGTGTATCACAGGAATAACTTTCGCAAAATTTTGGTATGTTTTTGAAACTTCATGTTTATTTTTGGGACCGGGAAATTTTGACATTAATATTGCTTAGATTATATATTTTTAATTTGAACTAATAGCAATCAGGTCGTTATTATTAGACATGAACATAAAACAAAAATTGAAAATGTGTATATAAATTTGTTTGCGAAAGTGTATATGGTTGGAATAAATATTTATATAGTTGTCTTGGTTTCTGCTATAACAAATGTTGCGTGCTTTATATATTATAATCAAATTTATCTAGCACTTGAGGAAATTTTTTATGAGATTAAAGATAAGTTACTATTGCGTCAGCGTGTAGAAAATTGATTATTTGTGTACCCTTATCAGGTAAACGCAGACAACTTTACAGAATACTGAATTAATCAAGATTACTTTTCTATACATTACTGCATGACATGGGTCAAACTGACCCTCGTTGATAAATTAATATACAGCTGACAAAAATATATATGTATCAAAAACAATACAAAAATAAATGTTTCGAAATTTAATGTTTTGATATATTAATTTATAAATATAGCCTTTCCTCGCATCGTTTCGTCGCACTCGTCTGAACTCGTCAACAACTGTGCATACAAATCTTTTAACGCACTGCTGCCTATGCTACAACTGACCTGTTATATAGCTAACCTTGCATTCAGACATTTGTATGCACGGCTTTCACTATATAGACTATATTATAATTTATCGCTTTTGATAGGACAAAACAGCGACGATTTCATTCACTCGTTTCCGATGATCTACTAGCTTTTTTCCACTACCTTAAAGATATCTGCTCTGGCTGGTTCGCTCTATGCCCTAGGTCACGCAGTGCGATTTTATGGGTCGCTGCACACTACGGTTGCTTGAACGTCGGCGAAACCAGTTATATAGGCCCTTTCCCAAATATTTCAACAAAGTCCGACGGCAGAGGTATATTTAGAACTCATAAAAGCGATTCTGGTAAAGCAAATAGATATTTATTACGGCAAGCTTGATTCCTTTGACAGTACACGGAAGCGACTCTTATTCTGTCTTTTCTGAATCATGTACGAGTGACTCGTTTGGTCAATACAATCCACTACCCGAGCGTGGTTATAGTAAATGATCGTTTATGGGGTTCATTTTTCGTTCACGTCCTTCTCCAAATCAGTCGAAGACAATACGGCAACGGATTTTTTCTACTGTATGGCCACATATTCAGGTCTATCGAAAAGCAATAAACACTAATCTCGCATCGTGCCAAGTAATGTTGCGCCATCCCACACCAGACCAGAAGCCAGATTTGCCGACGTGAAATAGTTATCAGTTGTAACATTGATTCCTGTTCGTGTGTAGGGTGTGAAGGGTATGATTAGATTATAGTTCTGTGCTCAGCCCGAATGCACCGTCTTAGTCACCTGGTCGTTTTTCACAATATGACAAACAATTCAGCAGCACTAAATGACTGTTGTGCGTAACTAGCAACAAGCAGCTTCAAACTTCGAGCGTCAGACATAAGTGAATGCATGCCATGGGTCAAATGACCAATTGCGAACAAAGAATGTTTTATTTGATTATTATCTGCATGGAAAATCTTAAGCTATGACTCAGCTCGGCTGAAGTATTAGTAAATTTCAACGCATATTTATTAGTTATTGGTGGACTATTCAAATTACCTCGCTGACTCGCAACATAAGAAAGAATTCCGACATGGCCGTTCAATGGTATGGCATTTGAGGATCTGAAATGGTGTAATGCCTCACTACACCATCGTATATAGCGTAGCCGAACGCGGAATGATCGAGGCTACGGTTTAGCGGTAAAACGCTAGTCTCGAAAGTTAAAGACCCGGGATCTAATCCCGCCTGGAGCAAAACTTTTTCAATATATATGCATACGTGTGTCCAATGATTTGTGCTAAATTAAATATCAGTGTGTCTGAAAATAATTCCATTAACATACTGCTATGTGCAAAAAATCAAAAGTAAACTCAAGTTTTAAAATGTATAAGTATCGTTTTCTATTCGCCGGTGCTTCTTTGCTCCATATGACAGAAAGGTTTTATAATTCTCTGCTATATAATTTACTGATTATTCAACATAAATTAATAATTTTCCATTGATATACACAATTTTAAATATTAAGTATGATAAGTTAGCTTTGTTATTGTAGTAAAATAATAATATGTATATTTTATTTATTGGAAACCAAATTTTGAGAGTGTTAAGAAAATTTTTGAAAAAAATGATTTTTGTCTAAATCTGGAATCTCTCTTCTATGTATATTGATAATCTTCGTCGTTCAAACCCAAAACTTGCGCTATAAAACTTTGGTGTAAAAAAAGTTGAGTTGTATTTTGCAAAAATATTACTCCAAACAGTGAACTTTTTTCTTAATTTTCGCTGTTTTCTCATTTTTATCACAATTGTTATTTATGAAAGAAAAATTAAATTTTGTGTTGAATTCGACGTGCTCGTCGTTATTAAATATCAGCAATAGCGATGACATTGTAATTTTAACAAATTGCATAGCTTTAAGGTAAAATATGAATTGATAAATTTCACGAAAAAATTGCTAGCGAAGGATGTCAAACATCTTACGACCAAATGTACGTATAAATAAATTTGTATCACAACACAGAGGTATATAAACGTATCGAGACGGCACCAAACGCTGGTTGCAAAGTTTTGACCCTGTTAGCTCTGAAATGCTAGCATTTACACTGAATTGTTGAATATTTTGGTGCCGCAAAAATCGATTATTGAAATTTGGGAAATGTTGCTTCTATAAACTTATGGTACCGATAATTTTTACACAATCCAGGAAAGAAGATTAATCAGGAAACTGAAGTAAAGTCCGAATTAAAATAAAAAAATTCACTAAAATATTGTTCGCAGACGTTTACATGATACGGACCTAAAAGATGTGATATGACAGTAATTATTAAGAGTGAATGTTCCATGTTTTTAGAAAAATAGGACGAACAAGCATATGCGTCAGTAAACCTATAGTGACCTTACCTACTATCCTACTGTGCTATTTCGCCTAAAATTGTTACGGAGCTCTTTTCGGTCAATTGAAATTCGGTGTAAAATGCTCATAAACATGCTGCTCTGCAATTGAAATTAAGCAATCTGGAGTTCAAGAAAATTCAAAGAAAATTACCGAAATTTCTGAGAACGAACATTTACAAAATTTGAGTTAAGCAGATTTTGTTAACTATTGGTTAGCGGGTTTAGTTAGTATTAAGATACCAGCACCTTAACTACAGGATCGATTTGTTTGAGGTATAACTGCATTAAATTTGTTCGTGAACACTGAATATCTAAACGCCAACGTGGTAGACATTAGGGAACTGAATTTGTACATGCTGAAAATCGCCAAAAATTATGTTCGAAAATAAGGCATTATTTCTGGCACTTGGATTATATTTTGTCAATTTTGGTTAGCGAAAAACCAAACGAAATTCAGCATTTTTCCGTAACAATGGTTTGCTATTCGATGTAGATTATTATAAATTAGAATAGTTGATGAAGTCACCTTAAGCTTAGTGACGCACTATTATGATGTTTGATTTACTAATTTTAAATAAAATTATTATGAGCGACCTAAGTCACAAACAACTATCTATTTAGTTTAATACTAGTAACTTTGGCATTGTAAATTGATATAATTAATCTCTTACACCTTGCACTTTCTGACATTTCTGACGAATTTGGCATGTTCTGTCATTTTTGTCCTTTTATGACTTGACATTTTTGACGTTTTCTGACATTTTTAACGTGTTTCTGACATTTCTCACTAACAATTTTTCAGCCACAAATTGTTGTGAATAATACGGCGTTCACTTTATATTCTAACCAACGGCTATCGCGACTGTCAAAAGCAGAAAATTACCCAATTCCTGCCGAGACCGTTACCGGGCAGCCGACGGATTTGTGGCAGTTAACAGCCGGAGAATTGTTATTTATAGCCGGCTGTTTTCAAGACTAACAAGCCTAACACTAGTCAACGCTTGTTGCTGATGGAAATTTGAGATTTAACTGCATGACAGAACTCTCTGTTTCGTAATAATCTTTACTGTTCCAGCTCGGAGAAGTTTGCCATACAACATCATTTAATTGATATTGAGCTTCAACCGTCCAAGTCGTAAATAGCAGCAAGGTATCCATTCCATGGTGATGCTGGATGATGCGTTTGGCGTCTAGGTTGTTGCATTCCTCAGCATAAGAGTTTGAGTGTACCATCTTAAGCTTTTGTGGGACGGTACCGGCTCAGCTTACGCCAAACACGATGACATAATGGTACAAAGCAAAATATAAGTATATATGGCCGATTTTCCTTCTCTTCTACAAATTGCGGCTGTGAGTTCTTCAGTGTAAATTATTTTAACTATATACGTCTTTAGCTTTATTTATCTATTAAGTGCTTTTTTATCAAAATATACAATGATTAAAGAATATAAATGAACAAAAGTTTAAAGTTCACTATTTTATTTTCAGTTCTATGTAGTAGTCGCAAGCAGTTTCATGAATCTATTCATGGAACAGGATGAACGCATGTTGCGTCCAGTTTTTGGTTGATGGTGGTACTAGGACTAGTGGTACTAGTTTTTGGATCGTTGTGGCAACATTTACGATTGACTTAGCCGATCAATGCAAAGGCAGTGTCACCAACATGTTATCGCGCCCATAAAATGATGCCGTAAAAGCTGAAACTAGATAGAGTTGTAATCCCTCGCTTTTGCTTTCCCAGATAATAATTGTGCAGTTGATTTGAACTAAAGCCGATGACAGTCGACTCGGTTTAATAGCCTGACACTTTTTGTTTCTTCACGAATATCGACAGACGATACGTCACAATCCAGGATTATAAACCACAATACCACCTACTGTTGATTGAACTACAATCTGAACTATGGTTTTGAATGAACCTAAAGATCATGGTTGTACAACGATAACGTAACCAGATTGTTGTGACAATTTCAGGTTTGCAATCTAACCATTGTATGGACACATAGATTGCAAAACATGTGAGACTAAACTGTTTCGGGAAAAAGTCATTCACAGTTTTTTAGACGTAAACGTTGCAATACATTAATATGAAAATGTGACATAAACATTAAAAAACTGTACCGAAATGTATATCAGGATATCGAATATAATCGTAGTCAAAATTTTCGTTGGATTAAACTGTGCCAATCTGGCTATTTGCCTAAATACTTTTGTGACGTTAACAGCTCGTTAGATTTCACGAATGAAGGACCATTAGCTGGGATCTACTTCGCACAGCAGCGCCTAAACCTATACTTTGAGCTTTTAAAATTAGATTGTAATTCTTAGCCAGGAATTTACCAGTAAAAATATAAGTTCAACAAGTATATTTAGATGCAATACGTACATGTGTAAACGTAGTCTATTAGGATACGTTTATTGTAAATTACTATTAATTACTACTAATATACTATTAATTTACTGCAATATTTATGGGTTTACACATTTATTAATTATTGCTAAAACCTATAGACAGCCAGCGGACATACATTTAGCTTTGATTAAGCTAAAATTCCAAAATCCTTAACATTATACGACATCAATGTAACAAAAATGTCATTTAGATTATAAATATTTTTTCTGCGTGTTCAATCCGTGATATATATTAAAGAACTAAATCAGCAGTTATACATTCAACATTTATCGACTGACTTAGAAATTTCGAACTCACCAGTTGTGATTGTGGCAGAAAGACGTCATTTACTGTACAGAAAACGTTGGTTGTACCTGGGCAAAATCAAGTAAATTTACGTTAATAAACAACGGGGCCCAGCTTGATTGTGTGCTGATTTGAATGTCCCAGCCTGATGCGAAGGTAAACTGTAACCTATGCCTAAATATCAACCTGTATAGTTTTTATTTTTGTAGGTAATGCTTTCGTATTAACTTTTTTTTGCCCGAATAGGATTTCTGATTCCTGCAATGTTTGACAAAGTCAACCCATCGCTGCGAATCGAAGCCGAGTTGTTTGATTGTAAGCCGCGAATATAAAGTACTAAGCAATCTAGGAGCTGTCGCTGCCTGGATTGCTTTAAGGAACCACGCAAAGCGAGCGCATGACATCGAACGTTCCAATAATCTTAATTAGCATAATGCAATATGCGCTGCTGTGAATAGGCATGAAAACGTTAAATTCAACTAGGCGCATAACTGTTCAAAGCCGCACTCCCGTGCGATCGTAAGAAAGTCAACTTTTGTTTGTGAGAATTATGAAGAAAAATTACAGAACTACTTCGAAAGAAAATTTTTCGAAATTGAAAATTTTGCGGAGCCACAATCTTTACCGGCGAATAAAATAGAGCATTTTTATAAGAGCCAGAAAATATCTCAGTTGAAGTTGGATTTGGTGTTACATGTTTTATATTCTTGCGAAACAGCTCTAAACTGCCAAATACATTGATATCTTATTTCAGTCAATTGATCTTATGTATACCGTACTTTCGGAAAACATTTATGGCTTATGCGACAGCTACTGCAAGATACCTCCAGTGGAATCGTAAAACTGTATACAAAAACTAATTCTCGAACTAAATTTTTTCTTCTCTATTATTTTGATAGATTTAAAATTGCAGAATTAGATCAAGGACAAATCAATTCTACTAGACCTAAAGCATTGTTTTTAGAAATGATTCTACTTGAAATTTTGCTGAACCACTATTACCCATATACGTTTGGTTTAGCTCAATCACAAATTAATCCACATTAAGCCTGTAATTAATGCAACTAACAGTTTTTATTTTCCTATAGCTCAAAATTGATTATATTCCTGATGTAATTCTACGTGGCCTGTTGTGGAATAACTACAGAAGCTTAGGCTATAAAGCTTAGTCTAGATTGAACTAACCATCAAAACACCTAGTCAAGCCTGCTCAGTTTGGTTCCAGATGAATTGAATTCTACAATAAAATTACTTGGAGTAGAATTCTTTGAAAGCTGTTATTGATATTAACTCTCATTAATACCTTCTTGGTGTGCGCAGCTTAGAGTAGTTGCAACATACTTCTATCTTGTTATAATTCCCAAACATCATCATTACAGTAGCAAATTGTCACCTAATTTACTGAATAAGAAGATTCATGTACACACTCAGAACGTAATATGAGCACCAACTATTCGTTAGTCACGTTTATCGTTATTAAAATTCCCATAACATTCCGGTCGATTGTAAGCCATTTTTAGAAATTTTACAATTGCGTGTAAATGTTACTATATTACATGAACATGGATTTTGCAGCAACCGTGTCGCCTCAACCACGGAAACGAACAATCCTGCAAAGCTTAAACAAACCTTATCCAATAGAAAAAGCTGGGTATGAGTGATCAGTTTTTCATATAAAGCTTCTCGAAGTATATACATAATATGTTCAAACGTTCAAAAAGAAACAACTTTTAGCCAAATTTTTATTAAAAAAATTTAAATGACGTAAAATTTAACTCACAAAAAATTGCTCGCAAACACGCGAAGATCGAAAATTACCAAAAACCATACAATAATAACAGGCATTATTATGATATTAACAGCAACATTGGTAAATTGAAAATTATAGATACATAATTTATTTAATCTATCATGGACGTACACGAACGGTATAGTACATATACAATATCCCTGTTGTGAAGGTTATTTCGACGAAGGATTACCGTTGAGTTTTTCTTTTTCAATACAAAAAAGTAACAGAAAAGAAATTGGAGATGAAAGGGAAAATTATTATCATTGTGTCGAATGAATCCGATAAAAATAATGTATAAATATGACTGACTATAATTTATAATCCCGTTCAAACTAACCACTCTCAAGATCCAAAAGTTCTCAATTAATAATCAAGTTTACGGTAAAGTTGTATGAGTTACACTGCTCAGATTTATTGGTTTAGTCAAAATATTGGTAATAGTAATAATACTGTTAACAAACACAGAAATGTAACAATTTGGGAGTAACTTTATCAAAATACAAACAAAATATTGTTTACCGTTGGATATTTACCTGTCATGTCTCCACTCAATTTAGTTACCTTTGGGCATACTCTTGGTAATATCAGATATTTATTCTACAAAAATGGATGTCAACGCTGCAATTTCTGAATCCAAAGCTCAAAATGCACGCATAGCTAATATTTGAAAGATTTACATTATCAAATAATTCTCGGAATTTCTGACAACATTTACAATTAAAAACCAATCTCAAGACTGGGCTATATTTTTTCTGTTGGGCTTGTTTACTGTCGCGGGCCTTTAAGTACAACAATATGCATATATCTCCCCCGTTTTTCAGTAAGCGTCGTGCAGCGCTACATTTCAGGCTAAAACCAGTCTTTTTTGCGCTGTTATCGCTTGTAACAGTACTAAAAGGGAACCGACTTAGCGTATACTTTTATAACCTTTTGATCTTACCTTGCCTGACATTACAACTAATGTAGCTGTAAAAACATCATCGGGAGTAAACACTCCGGGATAACCTTAAAGTTTAACCCTTTCGTGCCGGAATTAATTTGTGTACCGTGCAACGTTTGACAAACTCAAGCCCCCGCCAGGAATTGAACTCGGAACTTACAAGTGAAACTTGTGTACGCAAACTACTGAGCTATCTGGGAGCTGTTGTTCGGTTCCTTAAGGAACCTCACAACGTGAACGAATAACAACGCACGTTCAAACGTACGACATACAACAAACTCAGTAAACGCAACGACTCACAATGTGCGTTAGGTCCATATGGACCTAGCCGGTATGAAAGCGTTAAGGCCAAACAAAGACAAATTCCGCACTTATAAACATATATAGCATGTTATAGACTAATCCAATTTGGGTTAAACGTTTATTATTATGAAGATTTCATCAGTGCTCCATTTTTCACAAGAAGAAAATAGCCCGAAATCTCTACTCATGCCAAATCCACTTCATATTTTTATGTTATGTAAAAAGGGGACCGCGGCTATTAATCCTGCCCAAATTTAACCAGCGTGTTTAAATTTATAGACTAATCCGATTTGGCTAAATCTTAGTCCGGCTTAACTTTAACTAGTGTCTCTAGCATTATACGGTGCACCTATAACATACTTGTTATAGTCTTCTCAGCAAACCACCAACTTACCAAGTCCTAAGTCCAAGTGTTAAACTCAAACTAATAATCAACGGATATGTAGGATTAAGTTTTGTCCTATTACTATGAGTTTATTTTATGTGAACTTAATGTTGCGTTCACGTTATAATGTCCCCGCTGTTTGGAACTTTTGTTCCCCTGTATCTGTGACCATATCGTATAGACAGTCAGGGTGACACCCATACTGTAAATCAATTGCCGAGGGTGTATGACACACCCCTAGCTACTCCATTTTTTGTTTACAGTGTCGTACACACTCTTAGCTACCAATGTGGCGCGAATTAACCATAACAGACTATGTACGTAGATAATGCTGTTTATTAGTCAACTGGGCTCTCCAGTTTTTTTAAATGTTCGATATTTGTACCTATGCCGTATGAGAGCTAAGGAAATAATGCCGCACACTGTCCAAAAACTGCAAGCAGACACGGTGTGCTTGACACTGTCGAGAAGTGGTAATACGCGTAACTAGCTAACTTTGAAAAAAATATCAAATACATATGGGTGTCTAAGACGCGCTGTTGTCAACAGTGTCCCAGACTCTGTGTGGTGTACATAGGTTCCAAACGTTATGGACATTATAACGTGAACGCCGCATAAGCAGTGTTAGTTCTGTCATGTAAGGATTATCAGTAACGTCCACCTGCCAGGTCAATTTCACATCATAGTCGCCCTCCATTTGATACATTTTATTCTACGAACTGGTTAAGAAGTAGCAGAATTAGCTGAATTGCGCCTCAGTCAGTATCCGATGCTCTTACCTTTGACAGAAAAGTTGAAAGAGTAGAATTTCCGCTAATATATGATCAGAATACCTTTAATGTGGTAACGGGGTCGAAGGTAATAGGCACACGATAGGAAATCTTGGAAAAGCCATGAAAATATAGTATTTTGTAATAATGCAACAACCGCCATATCGCGGGCTTCTTGATTATGCGTGAGTTCACTTTAGGTGTTCTTTTATTTGTTCACCAACGTTGTTCTTTTGTCAAAATCACGAATTGATTCGCGCAGAAATTCGCGTGCACATTTTTTCCATTAGTATTCGCATTATTGTGCATGTGAATACGGGCTCTGCGATGTACGAATGGAATTTGCGTTTGGCGCATATTTGTACATTTCGAATATTTGTCCGCGTTCATAAAATGACATTCTGAATCAAACAGCAATTTTCGCGGTCTATTTGTGTATTATAGCATATTAGAAAAAACGCGATTGGCAATCGCCTTTTCACTTGCACGCGGTTAGCAATATGTGATGCTAAATCCCAAAAAGTAAATACAAACAGCGCCTATGCGTTGCTACACAGCAAATCCTGTACGCGTACCCAAGGGAATATCGTGATTTGTTCGCGTTCATCGCTTTTACTATCGTGAACTGACTTGACAAAATAACAACCCAGATGTACACTCCTAAAGTGGATTCACGCATTAGATCGTCGGACTGAACGCATTTGTTAAGTTACAACAGCTTGTTTAAACCTATATTCACCATTTCAACAATATTTCGGTATTTAACATTTTTTTCAAAAATATATGGATGGTGTTTTATTGGCGTTTTTCAAAAATATTTTTCTCTTATACTAAAGGAGTTTTGCTTATGTGCAAAATCTAAAAACGGCTAGCAGCAATGCATATCTGGCTGAACGCGTTTGGGAAGTTGCGACAGCCTGTTTAAAGCTAGATCCACCATTTCAAAAATGTTGAATAATTTCAAAAAAATTTTCAAGAATATATGGGTTGTGTTTTATTTGCGTTCTTCCTAATTAGATTGTCGGGCTGAACGTATTTGTGAAGTGACGACAGCCTGTTGAAAGCTATATCCACCATTTCCAAAATGTTGCAGAATTAAAAAAATTTCAAGAATACATGGGTGGTGTTTTATTGGCGTTCTTTTTAAGTAAAGTGTCTGGTTCAACTAATCTGCGAATTTGCGACACCCTGATTAAAGCTATATCTACCAATTCAAAAATGTTGCAGAATTTCAAAAAATTTTCAATATATGGGTGATGTTTAGTTGGAATTCTTCAAAAACATTTTTCTCTTATACTAAACGAGCTTGGTTTATGTGCAAAGTCCAAAAATGGCCAGAAGCAATGTATACAAGTTTATGGTCTCAGTGGTTTTCGTGTATGCGCAGCAACATTTTGTATTCATCTGGCATCTCCTCACGATAATATTGCCTCCGGGACCGCTCAGATATTATTGATATATTATGGCTTGTTGAATTGAGCTGCAGCTAAAAAAAGAAAATTTATTACAAAATAGAACAGGATTTATAAAAATCCAACATAACAAACAGGAACGTAAGCGTCCACATATAGTCCACCAGTTACGAAATTGGCTAAAACAGAACAGCACGCGTAACGTATACACTGCAACAAAAGGTAAAGTAATCTGAAAATAAAGAGACAAAGAAGTTAGCGCTTTATATAAGGTCTAAAAAATTTAGGCAAATTATATTTACGTAAATCAGTTCGATCATCCCAGATCTCAATCTTAGTTTGAAATATTACATAGCTTCCCACTTTGGCAGCAGAGAGCTATGCCACGGCACCCGCCTTCAGGTTAGTGACCTTTGTGTTTTAGGAAATGCGAAATCAAATATCAGTTTTCTGTTTAATTCAATATGTCCATTGTCATTCAATAATTCATTTTGCAAAAACAGCGCGACGGAACGGATAAGCATTGATGGTTTACTATCGTTGAACGCGGTACATTTGACTGATATTCGTTCGCCGAAAAGTATTGTGCTTTGGATGATCACGTAGTTGTATCATCTCGTTGTATCATGTCGTTGAAGACATCGGTCTCACCATGCATTCAAATCACGAAAATTTATTAGAAAACACGATTTGTAAAACCCCAACGTAGCAAACACTAACGTACGGGTGCAATAATATTGTTGATTAATAAAGAACTAAGCTCCAACGGAAGAGCAATTGTGCCGCGTTCACCACACGAGTACAGAAGTATAACTGACGATGAAGAGACAAAGCAATGAACGACTAAGCCACAAAGCAACGTTGTTAAATAATTTGCTTCAAGTTCATAACCTTCTAAATCCCGTAGATTTTACGTTTTTCTATAAAATCGAGATACGGATATAACAGCGAAACGATATAACAACGGAACGATATAACAACGAAAACTAGAAAACTAACACCATGAACCCATTCGATCTAAAACCTCTCTCTAAAACTACTTCATCTTCTTCATCCCTTCAGTTAGCTAACCCCAGTTTCAACTGTAAGCTTATTCAAATGACGTTAATGTCTGTCAACTAATGATGACATTTGTAGGTAATATTTCAATCTTCAATATGTTGATACAACTTCGACACACTCACAACGGCAAGTGTATAACACAGGATACGCACCATACACCAGGTCTAAATTCTTTAGCCTGAATAGGAAATATATCGACTAGACACCTTAGCGAGCAATTAGGCGTAGAGGTCGGCAGACATCTTACAATAAATGACTTCCAGATCTGGACATCGCTGACTCCAACGAGTCCACATTAATCCAAATCCTTTATGATTAAGGTGAAACCTGTCACTATGAAAGAAATTTTCGCGTATCTGTCTATGACTGTTGATAAAGCAATTCGACGGTTTCGACCAATCTACAAAATAAGTGTTCGGAAGACTTCAACCAGTGATTTGATCCATCTACCATGCCTTTTTACGTAAGCCAATGACGGATGCCAAATTGGCGTGTTGATGATAACATGAGTGTTCGATTCACTTGAAAAGGCACTTACTAAGTTACTAAGTATAGATAAAGACGATTCCATGAACGTTGCCATTCACAATAATTGGCAGTACGGCACAGGTTAGCCCCACAAACGATGATAATATATTTGTAATCTCGGATTCGAATGTGGTTGTTCATAATCATATCTCCAATATGAGGGTACCAGCCGCCCCCTCGCGTGTACACTTCGCCACCTTGAAGTGATTTAGCCTGACGACATATACTATCAGACAAAATCAATATAGTTTTTGGAAAACCATAACCGAGTGGTTTGCTATTACCAACAAGTAACGTCGTAATGTCCATGTGCATGTGTATATTTGATTGCATCCAGGATTCAAACAACCTGCCAACAATTTTTCCCCAAACGTTCCGACCTGGTGGTTCTTCGTTTGCATCAATGTTTGGCGAATTATATCGAAATCCACAAGACATGACCATCTCTGCGGCAGAGCATTTATAAAACCGAAACTCGTAGTCACGTTGATTGTAGTTACTCGTTTGTTGTATATATAAATGAAACGCTTTCACCATATGATTATCTGGTTGTGCCAATATATAAGCTCCGACGATATCGTATAATTGTAATAACCGGTGACGCAGCTGCATGGCGCAACTTCCTAACACCATGCCCATACGACCCCGGCTATCGTAACCTCAAGGGTGGACCGAAATTACCAAATTTCAAACCTATTCTTGGTCAGACCCAAGAAGCTACGCAGCTTAGCAGGCCACAGGCGCGCTTCACGGGGTGTGTTCGGACCCCGCCCGAAAGGTTGCGCACGTGTCTAGTATCGGGTATGATTTCTGAGGTCCCCCAGGGAGGCTAGGACCGACACCTGCTCGCAGGTCATGGAGCTTAGCCGCTATTCCCTATCTTAGACTCATCGGAAGTTGTTTAGTTCTATTTTAGTGTAATAAGTGCTGAAATTTAACATGAAATAGTTCCTAGAAATTTGAAGCTCAAGATGAGTTGCCTGGTTAAAATCGCGGTATGCTCCGTGTTAGAGCATTGACCTAGATGGCCCCCACAGGGTTCCGACGAGCCCTGAGTGTTTAATGTCGGATTATCAATGGCGTGGCCTGCGTTTTTCAATAAATTCTATGCGATCGCACTGGTGCCTTGACCAGTGAAAATTTTAGCTTCTTAAGCTAGAGAGGGTTCCTAACAAATTTGGGTGACTATTGGTCACAACCTAATAAAAGTCTACTTGCGTTACCTGGTCGTTTCATCGGAGCATAAATAGATCTAGTAGGAGGCCCTATTCGCCAGTGCTTGGGACATTCTCGCCCACAAGACATGACGGGTAGTGCCTGCTCGTCCGAGCGGACAAACCAGAAAAGCATAATGCCCCATCGTCTCGGTATTGAAGAAAACTGTAGTCGGTGTGTCAAGATACAACGTTTATTGACAAAATCAAAGTTTAGTGTTGGGACGAGTGTTTCCGTAAGTCTGCCGAGACGACCCAAATAGGTCACCTTAGGGGAGTTTAGCAGAAACTCGCAGAGGTCGCGTCGGTTTAATCAGTTACGGGTGATGGGCGATGAGAAAATAAAACAGGGTTGGAGCGTACAGATATTCGCCAATTTGCGAACTAGGGGTGGTTATCCCTGCTCCGACTCAATGTTAGCGAGCTAATCAGCTATGCAGTGCACTAGGCAGGGGCCCTAGAATGCTTCAAAAAACGCTCCTAAATGCAGATCGCTCTGGGCGACGAATACTTAAGCGGGGCGTTCGGAAAATGACATTCGGGGCTGACCACGCGAGCTTTACAGCATGGTCGAAACACTGCTCAAAACAGCATTGCCTACGACAGTTGACGAGGGGCGTCTGATCGTCTATCCTCAAGGTACGTTTGCACTAGTGATTTCCATATGCCTTCATCCTATTGTATTTGACGACCATACCTACCTATCAGTACGACTGACCGAACGACGAAGACTGGGGGGGCAAAAGAAACGGAAAAATGGAACAGTTTCCTTTAATTCAAGCCGACGGGACACGGTCAGGGTTGCAACGCAGCGTGAGGCGTCCTTTTAAACAACTTGCGTGACAATCATTCAGCAGGTGGATTCTCCTTTGACTTTGATAGCCAGTTAATTTCTCTTTGATTTTGATGTTGGGTTTTGGGCAAGGCGGCGGGTCCTTTTCTGACGGACCACACCTATCCAAAGGCTAAATTAGCCTTGTTTCCTACCTAATGTGGTCGTTTGCACCACTCGGGCCCTGTGCGATCGGCTCGGGACGCGCTTGCGTCCTTTGGTTCTTTCTTGGTTGTTGGTCCTTTGCCTCTCTCTAACGGTACTTTTTCTATTTCACTGCAATGTTGCAGTGCCTCAACTGCACTGTAGTGTAGTTGAATTATCACCGACTTAATAGTAAAAGTCGACGTACTCCTATGGCTGAATGGTTAAGACATGTAAAAACTGCAGCGGACTTGAATTCTCCGTGCAGGTTCAACTCACAGTACGGGAAAATGCAACTAGATGATACTGAAACTACAGAAAGGAGAGACCTGGCATACATAGTACATAGCCTAACGGGCACTCATGATAAATAGTGAAACCTGGCTAAACTCAGCGATCAACTCGCTCCAAAAAGAAAAAGGGGTTTTGCTCTCGCCCGGTTTGGGGCCGAAATGGCCCGGGCGAGGAGGTAAGTTTTCTTTATTTTTAGAAGGTCCTAAAATTTTGTTTGAATGCGGGGACACGATGTGTTTCTCCCGCTAAGGTGGTTTCTAGCGACGGCTCAGGAGTAAACCTTAATTTTATTTCATCCAGAACGTGGTCTCGAGAGAAAACCATTGCGTAGCGCAATGCTGAACACCGGTAAATTTAATTGTTTGGATCACGTTCTTATTTGGGTCCAAAACTTGTGTACTACCACAGAACGAAGCGTCATCGTCCTAGGTCGAGGTCGGTTAAATTTTGCTTAGCTGGTGGCGTGCTCCTCCAGCTCATTTTGATCACACGGGGCAAGGGGACACCTACAGATCTTCCGGTCAGTCGTCCTAACGACATTAGCGTACAACAAGATGTCTACTGAGTAAGTCGTCCATGTGCTCTAAGATCAAATTCAAACATCTGAGTAAAATGATTCCGAGACAACATTCTGTGAAAGCAGCAAAGACCTTAAACTCAAGTTAGTGTGCCTAGAAATTGTTTAGTCTTTTATATCCCCCAAACTTTCTTAACTCGGTGAGATAGAAGAAATTTTAAGGGCTTACTAAAGCCCAACGGAGGCTAGTCCCCCGTCCCTAATCTCCGGTTCTGTCCAATCTCAAACACGGCATGAGCATTGAACGTTCAACTAAGCTGCAAATTTGGAAATCATAAGAGCAAATCCATTCGACAATTCCCTAATTCCCGTGGCATGCACATTCCAGAAATTTTACCGTGGTCGGTTCAGGAAAATTCGTTGATCCTAACTCACGAGAAACAAATCATGTAAAACTTGGACGGGAGGCGTCTAATTTGTTGTGCCTTACCTAAGACCACGGGGAATCAGACTGACTTCGACTCGGCTGACTGGTTTTCTTCCTGCTCGGTACCCACGTACCCTAAGTCGCCTCGCGCTCTCATCCTGGAATTCGGTCCTGAGTGTTTATTCCAGTTGGGGCTGTGTGTAGCATTTCGTCGGGGAACCGCGGGTTAAAAAAGTGTTGAGTCTGTTTGTGCGAAGGGGAAACGCTACATTCACGGGGTACCTATACAAACGGCCTGTTACAATTCACTCAACAGGGAAAAGTTCAAAAAGTGTTGAGTCTGTTTGTGCGAAGGGGAAACGCTACATTCACGGGGTACCTATACAAACGGCCTGTTACAATTCACTCAACAGGGAAACTAAACCCCTGCAAACGCCGATCAGGTCTCACACTTACAGATGTCGATCCTCGAGGCAGCACCAGCTGAACCCCCTTCGCGAGGTGTATACATGCGCGGAAATCCTCCACGACCGATCCAGCGAACAAAGCGAAAAACGAAAAAGAAAGCCACCGAGCAGTTGAAAACAAAGGATAATTAACACTAAAAGTCACGCGTCGGAGCCGGTCAGTAAAGTCGACCGAACTCCGCGCTGCCGAAGTCAAAGTGATTCCAAGATTCGACGCGTTGGTCGTAACCTCGAAATTTTCGCCTGTATGTTACGATGGCGATCTTGTCGCCGGCCAATCGTTGGCGATTTCTTGACGCCCACTTTTTTCGGGTTTTAGCTCAGTGTCCAATTGGGGACACTTCCGGAAAATAAAATCTTGACGGCTACCGTAAACCGTCGATGTCCTTAAAGAGAGTCGGCTTCAATTAAATTTGCCGACTTGAAGTTTGAATCTTCCGAGTACTCGGAAGTTGACCATCTGTGATGTTTGTCTAAATTTTCCCAAGAAAAGCAAATTTTGAAGTCCCAATTTCCCGTCCTCATCGCCGGATGTCCAGCGAAATCAGATCCTAAACTGACAAAATTTGAACTGTTTCCGGTTCCAGCTTAACTTAAACTATTACAAATACTTTTGGGTCACGCAATTTCCTTCTTCAACCCCAATTAGCGTGACAATCTGCTCGAGTTTTGGACTATTTATTCTTCCCAGCCCATCCGAGTCGGCAAACATCAACTCGTCGGCTTTTGTGGTTTTCGACTTACCGCCCTCCTAATTAAGCTAAATAGAATTTAAAAGTGCAGCTTCCAGTTGCAGCTTTCACAGAAAAATGCGTGCAAAAACCGGGCAGTTTTGTCTCTTACGGCCGTCTGTAAGAGACAAAAATCTCTTAAGGCTGGCTGTATAATATTTTAGTTTCATATAGGTAGCTATAAGGCACATTTGTCTCTTATGGTCAATTGTAAGATATTTTAATCTCTTACAGACAACTGTAAGATATTTTAGTCTCTTACAGCCGTCTGCAAGAGATTTTTGTCTGTTAGAGCTGGCCACAAGAGATAAAAGTCTTTAACGACTGGCCTTAAGAGATAAAAATATCTTAAGGACAGATATAACAGATTTTTGTTTGTAATGTATTGCCGTTAAAGACAAAAGTCTCTTAAAGCCAACCGTAAGAGACTTCAAAACCTTACGGATAGCTGTAAGAGACATTTGTCTCTTATAGCTCGCTATAAAAGACAACAGTTTCTTGCAGCTAGCCGAAAGAGACAAATTCTGGTGTGGCTAAGTGAAAGAGATTTATGCCTGTTTTAACTCGCTGTTAGAGATTGGTGTCTGTTTCGGGCATTTGTAAGAGATAAACGTATCGTATGGCAAGCTGTAGTTTCATGCCTGATCTGCATATATACTGAGACAGAGTCAAATTACAAGAGTGAACATTCGTATGATTCAACACGTATTAGTACTATTAATGTAGGTCATGTAAGCTTTGAAAGTGTGTATTAAGTAACCGAAACTATAACTGTAAATTTTTGAAGGCAAGTAGGACCAGATCTTATCAACCTAAAAATAGAAATATCATGAAAGTTGTTCAATCCTACAGCGTTTGTAAATAGATTTAAATTGACGTCTAACCATCGAGAGCCGCTTTTGTAATAGTTTTCAGTAGCAACGAAATCAGAAAGTTCTTAACACTATGTAATATGCAATTAGATTCAATGTATCATTACATAAATAGCAGTTCAATCGTTTTATATGTTAAATAGTTTTCGCGCATTAAATATTGCAGACAGTGACCGATTGTTTATTTTATATTGTCGAATTTCCTAATATATATTGTTAGAGATGAAAACCTTGAGTCTGTACACTAACTACATATTGTGACAACTGTAGTCTTTAGCAGCTTATTCATTCATTCCATAAATTATTGGAGTATATTGTATTTAAATATTAGTAAAGTATATTATATAATATATGGTGAAAAGCTTTTGGGAAAATGGAATTTTGAATGGCGATTGTTTTACACGGATTCATCACGATATATGTTTTGACGTCGTTGAATTTTTTATGTTGTTGGTGTTGGTATTTTGGCGGCACGTCCTGGAACAACTGCATGATTTTTGGTACAGATCAGTGCTGTTCTACTTGGGAGCTCGGTATGATAATGCTAGAGTGTAATTAATTTAATATACTAGTTTTAGTTTTATATTCTACAGCTTTGTGGTTAACGTATGTCTGTTATAAAATTGTGTCCGACTTAGTCAAATTGTGCTTTGAATTGTGAATGTCCACACGCTACATTTTTGGAGGTCGTACTGGGGACAGGGACAGCTTTGGTACTGGGACCATTTGAGAACTGCGTGCTGGAAATTCACAGAAAGTTGCCCACTGAAAATTCACAGAGAACTGCGTGCAATCTTTCACAGAGAACTGCGTGCATCATCTAACTAGCTGCGCACTTAGTACCTACAATAGGACTTTGAATAGATACTCACATATACTCAGCACTTTGTAAGCTCCACACTTTAAACTGCTAAGCTCAAATTGAGACACACTTCGTAGCTACTACAGTTACTATAGACTTAGGGCATCATTAACTTAGGGCATCACTAACTTAGCGCGTCACTCACTGACACTTTAGCTCACCCTACTAGGTCACGCCTTCTCGCTTGTGCCGGAAGCTCTCCCGACGCCTACGGGAGCCATCGAACGGTACTCGTTCCCACCAACAATCCCTCGAGCGGAACTCGCTCCTTCTGTTATTTTGCCGTTGTGCGGACCTCGCACCTTCCATATTCCTTCGGGCGGTACTCGTCCCATATCTGTCGAGCGGAACACGCTCCTTGTTAACTTGCCTTCGGACAGATCTTGTCCATTTCACAGCGCCCCGGCATCCAGCATTCAAGGCCAGGACCAACTATACAGAGCAGTAAGGTCAGTAACCGCAAGCGATAAAATACTGAGGATTAACGTGGAATACTAAAAACATATACGCACTAAAACACATTTAATGGCTAACCCAGGCGCTTCAGGTACTACACCTAAAGACCGAACTGACAGCATGTTACGGGCTCTTGAGAAACAAAATAAAGACATATCTGAACTACTCAAAAGTCAAACAGCAACTAATGAGATTGTTGCCACACTACAAGAGCAAGTCATAGACATAGACAATATCACTTCAACACCCTCATATCAAGCAGACTTATCGTTCTACTGCGGTAAATTAGGGGAAGATTTTAAGCAGTGGTATGAGCTTTTTGAATTAATCGCGAATGCTAATAACTGGAACGAGGCTCGCAAACTTAAAGTATTACCTGCATACTTGCGTGGTACCGCACTAGAGTACTATAGGGGTTTACCTGAACCGACTAAACGAAGTTATGCGTCACTTATAAGGGAACTATGTCATGCGCTACAGGCTCCTGAGGGGGAGAAATTTAAGCGTAATGAACTTATGCGCAGGAAGCAGCAAGTAAGCGAAACAGTCACAGATTTCGGGCAAGCTATTAAAGTCTTAGCACGCGGAGCATGGCCTGAGCTAGATACTAACACTAGAGACTCTTTTGCATGCGAGTTCTTTATTGAAGGGCTTAGACTACCGCGACTTAAAAAGCTTCTACTGTCTAAAGAGCCTAAGTCACTTGAAGAAGCCATCAAGTTAGCTGAGAAAGACGAAGCCCAAACTAGGTTGCTAACTAATCCTGATACTTATGAAGGGGCTCAGGGATCTGATTCCACGCTAGAGTTGGATGGCATAAAACAAGCCTTACTTAAACTGGCCGATAATCAAGCTACTTTACTATCACATCTTAATGACAACAAAACTAAGCAAGTTAGGTTTGACTCCCAAACTGATTTAGTTGGGGCCGTCAACACCCAAGTTAACCGAACAAACACTGAATCTCCTAACTATGGCTTAGAAATCGAACGACTCCACCGACGACTAGACGGCTTCTTTCGTACTCAAAACCGTGGTGGTAATTATAGGCGACCATCCCGATTTACAGATTACAGCCGCATGAATTTTAGGAATAGGTCTCCCGCAACTGGGAACGTGCGGTGTGACTTCTGTCGCCGAAATCATCACAGTTACACCTGTCCTAATAAACCCGATCGTAACTATGGGGTTATAGTGAATTCAGAAACTATGGAGACCGCGGTAGGCAAGACTATGGTAACACAAACACGCGAGACTATCGGGATACAGCTAGGCGAGATTACCGCGAACCTAGTATGCGAGATTATCCACGCAGGTCGATTACGCCGTCGAGAACGCCTTCTAGGGAGCGTGAGCGTTCTTCCTTTGCACAGCGAAGATATGTAAATGCAATTCAAACTACTGAAAAATTAAAAACTGAAAATGACGCACTTAAAGATCAACTAGAAAGGCTTAAAGAAACTAAGTTTCCTTACTTTGTAAACCTAATCACACCGCTACCTACGCTTGAGTTATGCACCTCTATGACTTTTCGCGCACTCAAATTGTGCACTCTGATTACTATGGTATACTTATGGTTTTATTTACTAGTTTTATTACACAGCTAGGGGTCATGCGATAACGTTACCCAAATCTGTGCACTGCGTACCTCCAATTTCGCAGAAAGTTACAAAACACGAAATAGAACTTTTTGTACCAAGAACTGAACCAGTGTTATTTCCGGTGTACAAATGTACGCTGGTCACACATAAAATCTGTACAAGCATGGGATTTTTCGGTTCAAAGGGTATAGTACTAAATGAGAAAACACTCAGTTCTATAAACTATCAGGACTGTTATCAAGCAAATAAAGATCATAGGTATCAAAATAGTACATTATTTAAAACAGATAAAACTATGTGGTCAACACGAGAGATCCTCAATGTAAACTACAGATGGTGTTGCTATGATTATTGTCAAACCTCAAATAATCTAATTCTACAGTATGGGACTATGGCCACATTTGATGGGAAATTACTAACCACCCATTTAGGGGACGTCGCGAGTTGTAACGCTAATCAAACTTATTGTATAACTAAGGAAGCAACTTATGTGTGGGAAACCTTACTTAATACGCCTTTCTGTAGCTACCAGTATAAGTCCAAACATCTAGCAGAAATAGCTGGTAAACACATCATAGTAGACGATGTACAAGGTGCTTTTACACTAACTACTACAATACTTCAAAGTGAGGGTTGTATGACACATAATACTACGTATCTTAGTGAAGAAGGAGTTGCAATTAGGTTCTTAAGTACCGAATTACCACAATACTTAACGCAAAAACAAAATACAATTCTGAAACCTACTCCACTATCAAATAGCAATATAGATCCTGTAAACTTTAAACTTAACTACTTAGAGAACAAACTTCTCGAGCTAGAAATCAAACGCTTCTCAGCAGTATGGCGTGAACTTTGCGCCAATCGACAACGACTACTTCATATCGTTCAACAACTACTAAAAATTGACCCAACTATAGCACTGAAAACATTTTTACAGCGAGATGACATCTTCGCACAAATTTTCGGCGAGGCTATACTTATTTATGAATGCATAACTGTCAACATAACTAAAGTACACTGGGATCACAAATTAAATCACACTCGCTATGAATATATTCCAGCTGAGTATAACGATAAAATTTGGTTTTTACTTCCAGGCACTCAGGACCTAGTACAGATTTCTGAAACAGTACCATGTTCAAATGTAATATCAAGTGTACATAAAGTAGGTAAAACCTGGGTTATTGGCAAAAACTATAGCCATAAAACTCATGTAACAGAAACAGCAGTAGACCTAATCTGGACTCACAAGTGGCAACCTTTTTCTTTTACAACTACAGAACTTATCACCACTTGGAAGCCTGCATACACTAAACTACTGTATCAGGCAGGCACTAGTGACACGCGATCCCGCCTTGCTATTGCTAGACTAGACCGTTTAATTAACTCAACGGCCGCACTATCGTGCGATCCAGATGTAGTATACAATGTACTACGAGGCACAGGTGATGGATTAGGTCACATTATTGAAGGGTACGGAGCCGCAGTAGGTCATGTAATAGGCGGCGTAGCCACGAGTGTAACAGATTTGATTAATGGTTTATTAACTGGACCAGTCCAAGTTTTCATTAATATCGTTGTCATTTTAGCTTGCATAGGCCTTATGCTTGCGCTACTTTATTTCGCCTACAAATACAAACTATGTACTCGATTTACACCTATATTACGAAATTACTTAAGATATCCATATCGATCGAAAGACACTTACAGAAAGCCAACATCATCTAAATTAATTAAACTCGAAAGCACTGAGACACATAATCTTGAGCAAGTGCAACAAAGCATTACAAATATAAATGAAGATGAAATTATTGAAATGGTTACTTGGCCGCCTAAGCCAATAGCGGGATTGGATGCTGGTACCTTTGTTATCCCTGTCTCATTATTTGATACCGAAACATGGGCGCTATGGGACACAGGTTCCAGTCATACTATTGTATCTCATAGCACTTTTACTAAGTTAAAACGTCCAAAAACTTCACTCCCGGCTGTTCCAGCGAAATCGCTAACGGGGGAAGAACGACGATTCCATGGTACTATGCTAATACATATCAAAATAGGTACTAAAACTTTTGTACACGTCTTTACAATCGCGGATGACGACTGTTGTCCGTATGATTGCATACTTGGCGTCGACTTTCAGCGACGTCTTGGAAAAGTCACAGTAGATTTTCATAACTATGAACTACAGCTACCAGGTACCAAAGTACATATCGGAAAAGCAAAATATCCATACTCTGTCACAGCTACTGAAACAGTAGTACTTCCACCACAAGCTGAGGTTTATTTACCACAATGCCACATAAGTTTAATACAAAATAAAACAGTAATCTTACAACCGCGCTATAAAAACTTAGCAAAACGGTCACTAGAGACGTGTTCAATACTAACTAATACAAATAACGGGTATGTTGATTTCTTAATAACTAACACCAAACCATGTAAAACAGTCCTTTATAAAAATACACACTTAGCGGATGCCTTTGAAGTTGATACGAACGAACGATTAACGGCTATACATGACGTTATCGCTACTATACAGGGCAATCGGCAACCCAGGGAACGAATAACTACTGAGGTACCACACTTTGAGACTCATCTACATAATAAAATAGTAGGTTGTAGTCAACTGGATTTAGCTCAACAACAGCAATTAACGTCCTTACTTACTAATTTTCGAGATGTTTTTGCGCAAACTAATCACGATTTAGGAAAAACTGAAATCGTTAAACATGGCATCAACACTCAAGGCAATGGTCCGGTGAAATGTAGACCATATCGTGTCTCAGAAGCTGAAAAACAAATTATAGATGAACACGTAGCTAAGATGGAAAAATCGGGGGTTATCGTACCATCGTGTTCTCCTTGGTCAAGTCCAGTAGTTTTGGTGCCTAAGAAAGATGTGACAACCAGATTTGCATCGACTTTTGAGCACTTACCAGAATTACTAAAAGGGATATCTATCCACTACCTAACTGTAACGACCTATTTGACGTCTTGGGAAAAGCCAATTACTTCACATCACTAGATCTAATGAGTGGATATTGGTAGGTGGCTATGGATGAGACTGATCAGGAAAAAACAGCCTTTATCACTTACTCAGGGCTCTATGAATGGAAAGTTATGCCTTTCGGACTATGCAACGCTCCCTAGCAACATACCAACG
>JASANE010024221.1:0-33606 GCA_030248225.1 Trileptium ribeirensis | reverse complement strand
ATTATACTCGTGTACCTAGTCCTTAAGTATGTAACTGGTAGTGTGAACTTTTCGCGTCGCTCGATCACTCGTATTGCCTGCGAATGCACTTCCCTAATAGGACTCGAGTACTCTCACCAGTTTTCTCTGTCTGCTCGTAACACTCTATTCTGACAAAGCACGCTGGATATTCACTCAAGAACTCTCAGAGCCAATATACTCAGGTTTGACCCTTGTATTATTTACGAATTTTCCAGAGTCAATGCCCACTGGTTCTAGAAACTTGGAATGCGATCTTACCGGAAAAGTGTTGGGCTCACGAAATTTGGCCCGAAAATACTCGAGGGAGCTACCTTCGAACTACACAGTTATTCAATCTCAAGCCCGTTGAAGTTTCGGTAGATAGCCAGAAACCCGTATAACTCCTAGTCTAGAGGTACGTGCGGCAAAATTATACAAGCATAACCGATAATGACAAATTTGCACTGAATTTCTTTACCCAGATACAAGCAATACAATTAAAATAAGACTCAATATATTACGCAAAATTATACTCTAAAATCAAGTACTGACCACGGGTAATCCAATTGCGGCCAATTGTCCGTCACGGTACGTCACTTTTGTTTCCACAGCTGCAGGCGCACACTGGTTGCTTTGACCCGTTATGTTGGTTCTGAACGTTCCGATTATCTCCGTTCACGCCGAAATGTTCGATACCTGGCGATCGATGATACGTAATTCCGACAACAACGTGGTTTACACGGTTACTAGTGTTGCCCCAATGGCGCTAAGGAAGTGATGTTTGAATTCCAGTAGTTATTCCTGGGGCGCTCCAGACGACGGCGACGCACTTCTACAATAGTCTTTACCGTGAAGCTAGAAAGTCCAGTCGAAATTGCGATTTAGCGGTGTCACTGTCCCACTTCGCACTGTAGGGATTATGTTACCGTTACTGGAGGTGCCAATCAAGGTCAATAATGAGTCGAGCACAATCGTAAGCGATTAAACGGTAGTATAAAGCCGTCGATAACAATAGACAATAGCCAAAGTATAATAAGTAATTGATTTAAGCGTCAATGTGCAGATAAGATCAAATCTGAAATGATGACCCTCTGAGGCCATTATCGCAACAGGTAACACCGGAGGGATCTGTGGGGCTCCACAAACCAGTGTACGCCGAGCTCTTCTACTCCGCTGGAATTGCACCACTCATTTACGTCCCACTACTTCACTCAAAACGCGCACACCTTGGCGGCTCAACGCCCTCGTGTTGGTCAACTCCCAGTACCTTAAGCTCTTAAATTTTTTAAAATGCTCAGCAGGTGAGTTCGATCCAATTACAGTGACCCATACAACAACGGCATCAAGCCCCAACCTGTGCGCTCTATTGTCTATTTGAACATGCTCACAACTAACAACAATTTGATTCACCGTGCAGGGTACAAATATAAACCTCGAGATAACTGATATATACGCTAGTCCTAGACTCATACACGGCACCATTCCGTACAACCAGCTAGAATATTTTCGCTTCCCGTGGAGTACTATATTGATATCATGCGAGAGGTCCGACAGCTAGGGATTGTGAAATTCTGTAATCCTTAAGGGAATTTCTTTGACGCCTGCTCACGGCGTGGCCCCCACTTAATTTGTACTAGGACCAGTTCTGGCCCTAAGGGATCCCAGCTGCACCACCATTTTACTTGGTGTGGTGCCCGGACAACCCCGGCTTCCACGACTCCCCGGTGATCTATGCGATGACCTAAGGGAACCGCTTAGCTTAGCAGGCCGCCGGCGGGTTAACTAGGGTGTTCGGCCTGGCCCCTATACTGGCCCACGTATATAGTGGTACGAAGGTCCCCCTGAGGGAGAGTCAACCCCTAGGCCTGCTCACAGGTAATAAGGCTGGCTCGCCTTTCCCTCAAATCCGTTCGAATCCTTACCGGAGGTGGGTTTCCTTATATTTTCTCCAACACCATTGCCGCCTTCCAAAGGGGCAATGCCTCATCGGTTGGCGATCCTACGGAAAAATATGATTTTAGCTGCTCGTCGAGGGTGAGTATTTATCTGCAACTACGAGTGTCACCCAGTGGTGCGACTATTTAATTATATTTGCTTGACCGGAGAGGGCTTCTACTTAGCCAACAATTATTGGGTTGAAACATATCGCCGAGGGATTCGTCGAACACTCTAACCTTTTATTCAAGTAAAACATAGGCATTCGTACAGATAGAAATGCACACGAAGTATGTACAGACAGTAGCAACGGCGGGCACCACGTAGTGTACCCTTATTACATTCATCTATATGCGTATGTACAGCGTGATGTGAATCCTAACCGACACGCCTCCCAGGGACTGACTGATCCCTCGTTGAATGCGCATGTGAGATACGCCCTAAGCCTCTGTTGTTAGAACCCTCTCTCCTTTGTTCTATCTTCGCTTCACTCGAGGGTCTTTTCACTGAGTCCGGATGTCAGCTGCTTATCTCCAGAATTGTTGATTTATGGTTGAAAGATCTGCCTGCGCCAGGGTCAAGTTAAAAGGTGCGGGTCATGATCAAAAGAGGGAGGCGCTGCCGCGTCTCCCGAATTTCGTCTGTCTTGTAATAATCTCCTGAATTAACGATTTTGACATGAAAAGATGGCGCTGTATCGAAACTCCCCGTGTCTAAACGGTTTATGGGTCTGCGCCTATAAGTTTCTTTCACAGAAAAGGCTGGGGAAACAATCACTTTGTAGTCTTCTCAGGGTCGTCGCTCGACTAACGGGTGCGAGCACAAGAATTGCCTTAAAATTTGACTTGCCTATACGCGCAGCTGACTCCGTCTCGTTTTCTGTTTTGGTCATGCTCCTCTCCGAGCGCCTTTAATTTAGCTGAAGGCCCGCAGTCATTTGCCAGCATGGACAGGGCACGTGCTGCCGCACCCTCAACGAATTGCTCAGTTTGAGTACCAAAAGAGACTGGTTGTGATTTAAGCTTAAAAGCACTTCGGATACCCCTGCATGGTTAGACTAACAGATTTGCAAAACCGTGAGACAGGGGGACAACAACGCACGAAAGGTCCTGATACGTCACTCCCTATGGGGCGGCCGCATCAACCCATCGATGATTGTTCTATTGTAAAAATACGTGACGGGGTGCTCTACCGTGTCTAAACGGCCTGAGACCCGTCGGTGTTTTGGATTGGACGATAGAATTTTCATTTACACGAAAACAAATCTCAGAGGGGAAGCTCGAATTTCTCTGGCTAGCGTCAGGGGTTCCGTTCTTAATTACTTGGTTTGAGTTGTTTCATGCGTGCAAATGACCGCGTCCGTCCTGAGCGGACCGCTCTCTCTTCTTCCCCAATACTGGGTCTTTAAGTCGTGTGACCTGGAGTAGTGCTTATAAATTTTTCTATGACTTAAGCTCGACTCAAGCTACGACTTCGAAAGCGAGCACGGATGGAGTACTAATCGAAAGAAACTCCATTATCTCTTGAAGGTCATTGGAAAAATTAGACTTGTTTCATAGTGCCAATTTGTGGCGGGATCTTAAACTGTTTGATGAAAACTGTTACAGTCTTCTACCGTGTCTAAAACGGCATGGAAGACTGGGTATTTGAGAAGACTTGGCGGGAACGCTTGAATGAAACGCTCAGGGATTAAATTCTCGTAATTTTGACGGGGCAGCCTAGCACTAACTTACACTTATGCTCAATTTTCATTTGCCTTAGCGGCTGCCTCCAGGTCAACACGCTTGTACATGTTGCTTGCTTTAATTGCCTTACTCCAGAACCTTACCCCTCCCTTGTGTTGTTTTATTCCCTGTTCACATCACTAAGTAATTTTCGCCCCCCGGGTCTAAAATGAAAAATTGGCGACCCGGCGAGTGGGGAACCAGTCGAGATTTTTAAAATTTTGTGAACCATTCTAGCGTGCACCTTATCGACAGCGTCGGGATCGCACTTGCGGGCGCGCCGAACGTCCTTCGGACGAACCAGCACCAGCAAGAGCGACCCCTCCTAATCAATTTTTAAAGCCAGAAAAATCACCAGGGGAACCTCCGTCCTGTTTCTACACAGTAGGAGGCACCCCCGATCGAAGCGGAAAAACCCAAAATCAAAAAGCATAAATTTCAAAATAACCGAAATAAAAGGCGACAACCGCCTGAAAACCAAAAGAAACAGACCACTTGGTCTGTGTCAAAACTCGACTGGCTCCGACGCTGCGTCGGGCCTTCTTCTTTTATACCCTACTTACCCCCCCTGTTGTCTGCTGGTCCTGGTGGTCAATTAAAATGGCTATACATTTTAAAATTTCAAATTTTCAAAAAGCTTTTAAACTTAAAGCAACAAAAATAAATATACGTACATATATGCGCGAAAACAAACATTGCTGCAATGTCACAATAGCCGCTGGTCATCGTCATCTAATAAAATAGCCCACTGCTTACAATCGGGGCTCGCTCAGTGTGTCGCCAGAGAATGGTAAACAACACAAAACCTCGCGCTGGTAGGCGCGAGGCTTATCGAATGGCCAAGATATACGAGCGCTCAGGGCGCTGACAGTGCATTAAAATTGGAACGCGTTGCTAACGATGGCGAGCGAACGGAGAACAGTAGGCGGCCGGGGGCGGGACCAGGTTCACGCCCTGGCTGGTCGCCTACTGATAGAAATATTAAATTTAACGTATCTCCCCTAGGTGGCCTGTTAGAGGCCGTTTTGTAAGATAAAAACATAAAATTTTGGTGTCCCGATAGGGTTATCAGGGTCCTGCGCGGACCGGTTAAGTTAGGAGGCCCCGGTTTTCAGTGGGATAATTAGGGTAAGATCCCGTGGAGGTGTAGAGATCGAAAAATCGGGGAGTTTTGGTTATTTCTGAGGAGATAGGAGACCTTGAAAATTGGGTGTTTAAACGCCTACTTAGGGGTCCCTAAGTACTTATGAGTAGAGAATAAATTGACCCGACCCCACAATTTATAAGCCTAGTGGATCCCTTATGACGAATTGATAGGCCTGCCTGGCCTCAAATAGCAAAAACTTAGTGAAATTTTTTTTTACAGTAGACCCTATAAAAATGACGTTTTGGATAGGTTCTGTCGCTTTTCTTTCCTGCAACTTTGATTCCTAATCTTACTCCTTGATTCAGTAGTAGGCTCTTCCACAAGATCAGATACGAAACAAGATAAAATGCACGATACATTACCAACACAACGATGCTATTCAATTTATATAGGGCCGACCGGATACCATACTTCATAGCAGGAGTATTCAATTGTAGTGCCAAAATCACCCCGTGCACCTCGGGCGGGTGCAGCGTGACAACATGACAAATCACAATTATGGTACATTTTTATTTTTATAACAGCAATGAACGATACACAATATAGTATCCAAGTCACGCTCCACCGGTATCCGATCGCCCGTCATACCCATTTTCCAAACTTTTGACCTGATTGTCCCCCATTTAAGTATCTTGTTAAAATCCCTGAAATATCGGGCTGTTACATATATGCTGTCTGTTGCAGAGTTGGAAAACGGAGTGGGTCGATCCGGGGAACCTCGCGTCATCCCGCGCAAAGTTACAGTTTAAAGTTTAATGTGCCGTGTTGGAAATAAGGTGGCAAGCAGAAATTCGTTAATGCTAAGGCTTCATTAATGTTTTTGTAAATTCCGCTTTGGGTGCGTATCCCAATAAAGATTTAATTGCAATCACGATCAGATTAATGTGGAAATTAGCGAATAATTTTGGCTAAACAATTATGTGCAGTTATATGAGGTCTGACTAACAGCGTTTTCAGAGCTTTGTATTTGAATAATAAGGCATGGGGCAGGACAGAATTTCCGCTTCCGCTTCAAACTTTGCTGTCTTACACTGTAATATTTGTGTGCATATGATGACCGTAAAGCACAACCGGTTATATAGTAATTATGTATTTAAAATTTTCGGCTGTTTGAAAAGATACGGTACATGGATTTTATTGTTACAATAAGTTTCTGACTGACTTACAACACATGAAAACTGCAACGGAATCTGAAATTATTTGCATGGGGGTTTTAAAAGCCCGTTTTTGAACCATGACACAAAAGCCCTGCGGGACAAATAAATTGATAATTTGGAAGACCCAATTCCGTGCATTTCTAGGGTCTAAGAAGTCCTAAGAAGCCTCAAGATCTCATCAATATTCAAAAGTTTAATCTCTAAAAGTTTGTATAGATATTCGGAGTATCACATAATGATTTAACTATATTCCTTAAAGTTATAAAGTGTCGGGAAATAATAAAAAACATAGAATTCCTGATCTTGTCATAGTGTTTCACAGCTTCGAAGTGGACGTTCTTCGCTTGCTTTGTTAGGGACAGTAACTTTAGCATGAAACATATATCTTAAAAAAGTGATCTTAAACAGAACGCTATGGACTGTAGACGTTCAAATAGTGGACTGTTTTAGTTCCATAAATACAACGACGGATACCATACAAAAATTTATGAATACTTTGGGACATGTAGAACTAAGCCAGAGATTACTGAAATTCAACGTACGAAATTTCAGAAAACGTTTTGAAAAGAACATGTTGGTTCAGCGCATATTTTGAGCCCTTAAAATGTTATAATTATTGTTCAAGCGTGAATGTTGTCCAGCAATTTTACAGCGTGCGTTATGCGAAAGTAAACTTAAGCTGCGCCCACGAACTATCGTGTTTTGTTACTCCTTAAAATCTTCGGTTCGGAATAGTTTTTAGACAATCGTACATATATAAACAGGAATTATTATGGAATAGGTTCTTATCCGATTACGACTAGAAAGGGTTATTTTCGTGAACAATAAACCAGGAAATATGGAACCTTTTTCTTTGTAACGTCACAGAGTTATATTAAATTTGTTCTAGACCAGAGACGACTTTTAAATCAACGCCACTAAAATATTCATTAAAGTGACGTCGACCAATTGGAAATAGATAATTAGAAGTCCAGGAATGAACAGGTTTGAATCTCCCATTTTTCAGTTACAATGAATGTGGATTCCATATTGGGATTACAAAACAGAATAACGAAAGGCCTGCCAATGTTAAGTATTAGGCGTGTATTAAGCCTGTTACAATCATCTCTAATGATTTGTTATCATTGAAGTACGCAGCCCATGATCTTTTCCGCCACTAACCATGATCTTTTCGGGATTCATTTGGACTCGGAAAATTGTGATATTTTAAACTACCTACGTTGAGTAACTTTAGACTCAGGCATAAAATGTTAAACGTTTAGACTAAAGTCTCATCCAGTATTATAAAATTGATTGTATTGTCATGTAAATGATGCATTAGACACTACCTATCAAACTGAATGGTCAATTAATAATAATATCGTGAATGACAATAACTGTTTTTATCTAAATCACCTCAAGAAGCCACCATCAACGCCGTACATGCTCATGGAGGGAGAGAGAGGGGAATGAAAGGTAACTTAGCTTACTAAGAAGGAAGAATGTTACGAACAAATTCGAGGAAATCCGAGTAAACAGCTTTTGCTTGTTTAGCACATTAACCGAAAGTTTTAGAAACTTTTGAGAAATATTCATTAAAGTCACAACGTTGAATATTGAAAGATTATGTTTCATCAATTGGAAAATTATTTTATAGATATATATTTGTAAATTGCAGCCAGGATAGAAACTTCGGGTCAAAAATTTATGAAAACGAGAACCGACAAAAAATTTTTGGAACCAACTTTAATGCATTTCGTCTGATTTATGTGGAACTTATGATTTAGTTGTCAATATTGAAAGAAGGAATAGTGTGGAGTGCATTTCACTGCAATACGATAAAATGTATAAAAATTTGTATCCTAGTTATTATTCCATGTGATACTACAAAATATCTGTCATAGTATGATGTCAAATGTGGGTTTCGGTGGCAGTCATCAAGTAGGAGCCGCAAATTCGGCATAAGCTGCGGTACAAAATTTTAGTGCATTCAGAAACGGCATCTTACAACGGCGTAAACAGCTTAAGGTTCAATTATAAGCAATCACTGTGCCACCAAAACTGCGCATTTGTTAATTATGATGGTTCACCAGGAAACAAAATGATGGTCCATCAGGAAACAAAATCTCAGTGCGTTCAGAAACGGCATCTTACAACGGCGTAAACACCTTAAGGTCCAATTATAAGCAATCACTGTGCCACCAAAACTGCGCATTTGTTTATTATGATGCGGACATTAATTGTCTTATGCAATTGCAATTCCAAGTTTCTTCCTCGGTTCACGTGTGGCTAATCAGTATCTTCTGCACGATCAGTGGATTTAAATGCAAGTATATTTTAACAGCTCTTACCTTTTCTGTATCAATTCCATGTAATAAATAATTTTAGAATTTCTAAAAACTGTCGCTCAATTTTTTTTGAAATTTGGAAGTCTATGACAGCTATTTGTAGTATAAATTTTATAAATGACAAGAATTACAATACTGAGAAGTGTTTTACTCACCAAACATGTCTACGGTCTACCACATTAAACTGCGCAAATTTTATTTTTTACAAAACTCATAATTAAAAATTTTGACCTGAACCAGTAATATAAATTATTGCGGCAAACTTAAATTCTACATCGTCGACTGGAATCGAAGAATTTGTTGCTGGCCGACACCGGAGGCCTTGTTTTCAATACTAACCACTATGACAGCGTAACGAATTAAGTAAATATTCTGCACAAAGTAAAGAAGTACGCAATGAATGGATTGGAACAACCTGAAATCAAGCTGAAACGGCGATTACAAAATCGTGTAGCAAAAGCTACCCGTGCAAATTTTGTAGTACAATAGATTTTCTGTGGCGACGCTCCAAAATGTTGTTTGTATAGACCAAGCTTTAAAACCCCAACGGCTAATCGCACCAGAATCATAATATATTCTACCGATAGCCCCTATTCTTGAAGTAATAAGAAATTGGCAACCATCCGGAAGCCACTATGAAATAGACGTGGGTAATATATATTGTCAGACAACATTAGCATTCATAGCTGTTTCGCCGTAATGTCCAAATAGCACAAACCTCTTCGAAGGCTCTTTTATAAATGGATGTACGTTGATTGTCGTGCTATTGTTCCAAAATTTCACATTGGAACCTTGCAAATATGGCTCACAACCTTTCCTCGTTACTTCCTTTAATCACATTGGTTATTGTAAGGTAGTTCAGAGTTCCCGGGCTCTTCTGTATGTAGTACTGCGAACGAACAAGATTAACTTTAAACATTTTTCGAAAGATATACCACTTTGAAATGATAAATTTGAAATTTTATGTCTACAAATAAGCAAGAAAAATTCTTCAAAGGAATCCAATGTTACCGAAATGTGATCACTCAGTTTTTGACTAGAGGTGAGAAGGAACCGAAATTTTGTGGCTCAAACCGGTCCGCCCGTGACCAGGGTTGGAGTGGCTCGTGGGCCAAAATTCTCAACTCTAGTGGTTTCTCGTACACCTGTGGAAACTTGGCCTTTAAAAGCATGACTTTGGGATTTTGAGTAAGTTTCTTTCGTCAAGTCTCAGTTTGATCCTACCTCGATTGGTTTCGAAAGGACAAAATTGACGCTGGTGTGTGTATGCCTTTCAAATGTTGATTTTCAGGTGGAACGTAAACGTTTGGTTTCATTGAGTCATGTGGTTGAGCTTTTTCCTTCTGTAGCATTGTCCTTCTCACATTTTGTTGGTTGCAAGCGTCCAAAGACCAACATGGTTCCACATGACTTTTAGAGGCGTGCGAAATATATAAACGCGGCATTACCGTAACTATGTTATATGGAAGAAGAACTGGTTTAGTTTCTGTGGCGGATTGGTAAAAGTAGAGATTACAGTTTTCTAAGACAATAAATAGCCTGGAGACAGCGGGATGACAGTGTCAATCTAAGGGCTTCCTACCGCTAGCAAAAGAAAATGAAGTTTCTCTGGAAAGTGTTACTTACGGTTTTGGAAACCTTTTGAGATACTAAAGATATTAGTTTGATATCAGTTTTTCATAGAAAAATTTGTCGGATTTGAATAATGCTGGTTGAATTTTCGCACAATATGAGCTATACAAAAAAGCGATTCATTTGTTTTGTCACTCAACGATATATTTGTTCGTGGAGAGAGCCAAAGCCAAATAAAAAGTGGAAAAGCATTTAGATATCCGCTTGTCTGTAATTTAAAAATCGTCGAAATTCTGCCCGAACGCAACGTGTAAATTTCTGGTAATTGTTTCCGATTTTGCCAATTTTGTGTTTCCTCATTTTTCAGTAATAACCGCCTGGAAATCGGTATCGGTAACCGTAAAATAATAGCATCTTTTATGGGAGAATGTTAATTAACTCAAACATTGCCATTGCCTGTGGAGCACTGATATCATGTTCTTTTGTTTCAGCTGCCAATGGGCTATGACATCTACCGCATTTTCTTATCTTATACCGTTTTATTGTGTCCTCTCACTACCGCTACTATTTAGTTCTATTCCGTTCTTACAGCTCTTCGCAATACGTACCCTTTTACAAAACCGCATTTCTAAAACCAGACACACTGCTTGATGAAACAATTTTTCACAGCCGATATTCCTCGTTGATTCTCACAAATCCAGCACAAAAGCCTTTGAACTGCAGTTTGTCTGTTAACCTGTTTATCGATCATCATCAGAGGCACCAAATTATTGACCTTTGCCGTCGTTGTCAATTTGTTCAGCAAACACGCATAATCACACAATAGGCGAGTTAATGAGGTATGTCGTTGTAAGATTTTGTCATCATTGCTCCTAAATTATTTTGTGTGGGTCTATCATGGTTTTGTACCGAATTTTAGATTTATGATTGTGTCATTAGGTTTACTGCAAATAGAATGACTGAGATGTTTAAGCTTGGCATGGCAGTCACAAAGGTTCGGTTTTACCAATTAGAACATATTTCTGTATTTTAGTCATACATGTTGGTTTGAGAAATTTTATTTATTGCTGAAGGTATCAGCCAATGATGTATCGCCGTTTAGCTGTTTCGGTAACATTGAAGCGTCCTTGTGTGTAAAAGCATATGCTGTCCTGTAACTAATGCATCATTTACGATAAGATACGTGCGCCAGGGCCACACGTCCAACTCATATAGTACGGGTGAACTATAGCTTATCTGGACCACTATGGTACATTTTGATAGCTTAGCTAGTCTCAACGTGACAAACAGACAGTTTAGCTAGGCTATGGATGAAAACAGGAGTTTGTGAATGAGCCGTCATTTGAGAAATTTTATTTAGTGTTGTGCTTAGTGTATAATATTTTGTTCTATGTCATTTTCGCGCTAATTCTAAGTAATATATTTGTTTTTAATATATACAATGCTGTTTTAAACAATATACTGCTTTTGGGGCATTATTCAGATACGTATAGTTCAACGTAATCTTCGCGGATTAAATAGTCCCTGCCTTAAATTATAGGAGCTCAGCTGAACGCTTCGTGGAAAAGGCACAGTCAGGCCCGACAGTCGCTGACAAACGCATAGCATAGCTAGGCTATTCAAAATTTTAATTTCGAGCTGGACTGTCCGCGTGACATAGCAGCTAGACCATTTGAACGTGTGACATAATTAGGACCATGCGCACGCATCTTATTGTAAATGATGCATAATAGTGTCATAATAAACGCATAAAGCTGTGTGACAGTTATGATTATCTTTACCGTAACAGAAATTTTGAGACACCACTGAGGTATATCAATCAAACTCTATTTGCGTTCCGTGTATTGTGGAGAAAGTGAAACAAATTTTGTCCCCAAACGTGAATTTTATAAATGAAAAAGCTGAGCGATTTTCCGATTTTTTTAATAATTTGTTTCGCTATTTGTCTAGCACTTTAATATTTTTTATACATCAACGGTATTACCTAACTCATGTTTGGTTTTCGTGAGTCTATGTTGTTTGGAATTTTGTTTGTAATTGGTAATTTTAACGCATTTCCAAAATTAGGAATATATTTAGAATTCGATCGTCGATCCACTTGTCGCTGTTGTCGTTAATTAACTGACCCAATACGCAACAAAGCCGCAAAAAGAATTTTATTTAACTAAAAGAAACAAAATTATACGACACCGGAGAGGAAGCGCCAGCGACGACGCTGTGGCCTTACCTAACATAGGCGAAAAAGCCTACTGATCGGATGTTGAGGTGCATTGAAGCAAACCAAACTGAGTTTACTCCTAAGACTGTGCGAGCGCACGCTTAAATATTTTCTTCAGAAACAATAGGTTAATGAATTTAAAACCTTATTTGCATATTTTTGATATTTATTCGCTGCAGCATTGTCAATTAAAAGTTGAGTTTATTTTTGGGTTAGTATCGTTCCCATGCCAAAATTTTAAAAAAGATAATGCCATATTTCCACGCTATAATGCCTGGGGAAAACTTGACATGAATCCCGCAGAAAAGAAACTCGTTGTTCAATTATAAGTGCAGGTAGAAATTAAGCTTAGTCTTAGGCTAAGATTTAGAAGCTTTACCTAATGTTTAGAGGACCAAAACATTAAACGATCACTCCAGGCGAGAAATTTGACAAGATGCCTTAGCAACAATAGTTTATAAAAAGTAATACTTATATTTTCCCTAATCCAAATATTTGAAATATCGTTCTTGTTGTTGTAGACTTCGTAATATATATGTCTCAGACATCGCTCTTTGCAAAAGCCCATCTATTAGATTGCGACTAAAAGTTGATTTACAAATTACACAAGACAGCTTGTTGCTATTAATGCCGGGTGTAACATTCAATTTTCATTTTCTGATAAATTTCTCAAATCTGAAATGCAATTTCATGTCCTAACCACGATTTGTCAGAGAACTACAGGCTGTAGACATTTACTCCGTCGACAACAACAACAGTTTCTTGATTAGGCGACAGACGGTCTCTACAAAGCGATGGTTCTCTAAAGGCACACCGCAACTGTGTGATGGTGACCAGACCGGAACATGCAGAATGAAGTCGTCTGATGGCTAAAATTATTTATTCTTATATAAATTAAAATTGTAGAATAATGTCGCTGGTAATGATTTGTGTGATTGTTATATTTGTATTATTGAACATATATATGAAATTACAATTAAAGGTTCATAGTTTACCTATTTATAGATTATATTAAGATATCGCATTTACTGTGATAATAATATACTAAAAAACTGACAAACTCTACATATCAGTCAAGATTGAATCGTTGCATCATTTTGAAGTAGTTTCGATTTTTTCAATATTCATCACCAGCCTTAAGAACTTTCAATTATCAACTTCATCAAATCATTGATTTTTTGTTGAAAGTGGTTCATTGCCTTTCATGGAAGGGCGCAGCAAAGGGCAACACGGGGAAAGGGGGTCGCTCGTGCCCCCGTGAGTGTTTTGGAAGATAGAAACATCTTGTCCACGCCGTACGCGTATGCATGAAATGTGAATTTAAGTTTCGTCATTCTACCACGTTCAGTGACATCTGTGGAGACGCTTCTGGCTACGCGCTAGCTTACAAGCCTCCCCCAGAAAAGTTAGAGTTTGCTGTTCCCATAGCTTGAATCTTAGTATATTGTTCTTTTGTGATAGTTGAACGTAATGTTTTGGTTTCAACTGTTGTTTGTGATAGTAATTTGGAACAAAGCATAATCGTTTCTGCCTTAGAACTTAGATAATGAAGTATAAAATAATCAGAGTGTAGAAGAGAAATGGATGTATGGTTTATGCATACTTTCCCTATTGACCAGGAGCGATAATATAGGTTTTCGTGCGTGCAAATATGTAGTGCCAACATTTTCTCATATATTATTTTCAAATAGCTGATCAAATATGTGATTTTGATTTTTGACTTCTTAATTTAAAACTTTTGCACAAACATTCAACACACTAACACACATTTTGAGCTATGTAATCAGTATTATAATTACTGAAGCATTAGTTAACAACAAATGTATTGTTGTGTGACAATTTATTAACTTTTATGTTTTCGTTATTTGTATTTTTTAACATTTTCCTTATTTTTATTTAGTTGTTTTTAATATAGATAACACCAGATAACCATATTATGCATCATTTACAATAAGATGGTCCTAATTATGTCACTCGTTCAAATGGGCTGGCTACAATGTCACGCATACAGTCCAGCCCGACTGTTTAAATTTTGAATAGCCTAGCTACGCTATGCATTTGTCATCGAGTGTCGAGCAGGAGTGTGCTTTTGTCACGAGGCGTTTATCTGAGCCCTATACTTCAGCCAGAGACTATTTAGTCCGGGAACATTACATTTTACTATACGTATCTAAATAATGCTCCAAAAGCGGCATACGGCTTAAAACGTTAATTGTATATATTAAAAACAAATATGTTACTTAAAATTAGTGTGAAAACACTATACAACAAAATGCTATTACACTAAGCACATCATTAAGTAAAATTTCTCAATTGACAGTTCAGCCAGACGCTCCGTTTGTCACGCAGAGCCTAGCTAAGCTCCCTATTTGTCACATTAAGACTAGCTAAGCTATAAAAATGTACCATAGTAGTGCAGCTAAGCTATAGTTCATCCGAACTAGTTGAGTTGGACGTGTGACATAATTTGGCCTTGGCGCACGCATTTTATCGTAAATGATGCATTAAGCCTTAACATGCTCTTATAAAATTTAGTTGTCATTAATAGCTTCGATGTTGAGTTTTCGACCTTGAATTTTGAACATTTTTAGGCATACCCATTGTGGGACACATTTTTTACAATTTTAAGAAATATTTTAGCATCAAAGAAATCTTTTTACAATAACAATTCAACCACCCCAAAATCATCAATTTCCCAGTTTTTACAACCACTCGCAGATACAGCGCTAGGTCACCGCCCCACCTCTCTCGTCCCACTTTCTCAAAGAGTAGGCTTACCACACAACCGTGAAATATGCCGCAGAAAACTAAAAATATGTATTTAATTGTAAGTTGAAAAAATTTCGCGACCAAACCGTCCACACCCGTCGGAAATTTCTGGATCGATGCTGATTTCAACCGATTTTTGTGCCGATACTGATTTTTGTGCTGAAGCTGTTTGGACATTTCGAATATGCAGTTGTGAAATTGTAACCAACACAATGTAAATACGGCTCGGAGGCGTAAACAGGGTCTATTCTATCTAAAATCAGTCGCATTGGTAGTAGAAACTGTTAAGGAAAGTTAGTAATTACTATTCCCCATCCAATTACTAAGTCCCACCTAAATGCTGAGCTTGGCTATGCACAGGTACCCCTAAAGATGACCCTCCAACCGTCCTAATTTGTGATTTAACATAAAAATTGTTACTGAATGCTTATTTGTTAAATTAAACAGAATGGCAACAGAATACTCTACGATGGAAGTCTATCCCTTTGATTTCGCGAAAATTCAGTTAAAATCACTGAAATGAAAATTGGTCGCATTTAAATTATGTAACTTTTGCTGGCGAACACAAAGAACTTAACTGTAAGATCGACAAGTGCGACTAGTGAACTTCAGAATTGTTCCATATTATGGGTTTGCGATTCGATATAGGTTATCATAAAATAAGATGGTTGGTTGTGTCACCTTAAGTTTATTCACGCGCTATGCATAAACCGACAAATAAGTCGAACAAATATCAATCATAACACAGAAATCATCATCTTTAACTTAAAATAAAACACTGTATGACAGATTTTATTATCGAGCAATTCTATGTTTTCATTATGTTGCATTGAGCGATGTATTTTTAGTAAGTAATCCAGTACCTGTAACATCAAGTGAAAAAGTAATGTTTAAAAGAATATTGGTGATTAGCCTCATGGTTTCCGGGAAAAGTCGTTATACGATTTGTGCAGACATTTGGTCCCACAAATCCCATTCACCCCAACTACCGTTGTGGCTTGATTGCATTAAATTCGCGATAATACACGATTTTTCTATGTAAACTCGCAGCTATTTAGAAGAGAAAGATGACCTATTTTTTCAGTTTTTGCCTTTGGTTTGTTAGTAATTATCAGTTTTTTGCCTTGTCTTTGAAAGTAATTTATTCTTACGTTCTTATATTCACACATTTGTCACAGAGTACATTGCGTTGTCGGTTAATAGCCGAATTTATCGTGCGGTGTGCGTTTATACTTCGCTGCGATTCGTTCTCTGTGTTAAGTTTTTTTAAAGAACCGACCACCAGCACGTAGATTGCGTAGTGGCCATTGTAGGAGACTTGCACACGAGCGACTTAAGATGGGAGTAAAAGTTTGTTCAAAATTGTACAAAATATGGCTCTGTTTAAGAAAGAAAAGGGTTACTGAGGCGCTCGGCATATCAATAAAGGAAATTTTTGGTTCAAAAATATCACTATATTCCTCACAGCACAAATGCTTAGGGTATCACTGTTCTCGTGTACCCATGTTTCAGCGGATACATTGAGCGATGTATGTTTAATGAAAATTTAAAGCATTTATTGACCTAAAATATAGTATACTATTAATTCTTCATAAAGTAAATGTCCGGGGTAGTAGTTTTGGCTATTAATATTTTTGTACAAACACACACCGCGGGAATAGTCTTAAAAACAATATTGTTTGTTTGAAATACATTTTGTCAACGTTTAATATTTGCAGTCGCCACTGGATATGTTCACTGCTTTACGAAATATAGCTTTTTGCAATTTAATCAGACCTATTTGACTAAGGCTCGGCCTTATAATGCTGTACTCTTCTGGAGCATATGATTGAACATATAGATAACCGTACTGACCAAAGGTTATATTGTATCCTGGTACAATTTTAATATATTTGGCCAACAGTGACGCCAATCATATTGAAAGCGCCATGATGAGATAATACAGCGTTTGTAATGATTTAGAATTTAATTTAATTACACTACAATAGCCACAAGTATTCCAGTTGCAGCCAGGGATAACACTCGAATGGTGGCTAATTTTCATAGTCTCCTAATAAGTATACTCTATATGACTAAATAAATGCTGTTAACTAAATTCTTGCTTCCAACAGCCCGCCTGTAACTGCTCGCCATAGCGATTCATTGTAACTAATTAGTCAGCGTAACTGACGTTTTTTATTGTAGCCAGCAGGTGTTCAATATTCTTGCAAATGTCAGATTGTAGTCGTATATGTAATGTAAACTGTAATAAATATTTCTATATTCCTTCTGAAAACCGCAGCCAAATTCTGTTGTAGTTTTTGATGTTATGATGAAAACAAACATGGGTGCCATCAAAATAAAAAGTTAAAAGAACATTAGTGTAATCGCTAAATTATACTGGAGTTATTCGGCTTCTTCTGTATTAAAATCGAGCCGGTCCAGAAATGTGAACAGGTCTGAACTACTGTTGCATCTATTGTTGGGGTTATATAAACAAATCTTCTAGTTGCATCCTTGGTTTTGTTTCCAATTGTCACAATTATCCCGGATTGCAGTGTTTTAACGGCCTTTCTGTGCGACTTAGCTAGGATTTTCCAGTCACGGATAATTTGTGACCCATAGATTTTCAAGATGCGACCGCTTTGAAAGGCCGAAATTTTTCACTTTTATAGGTCTCAGCTTCAGAACATTTTCGCAACCGAAAGACCTGGTGGAAGGATACATCCTCTCCATGCTAGGCCCTTGATTCTTAAAATACCTGTTGATCAATGTTCATATTGCGGAACTTTAAGTCATTTTGTCTGTAGACTGTTATTATAGCTTTATGGATATGATAGTAGCCAGAATTTTTCAGTTGGGCGGTAATCGACGGCTAAGCTTTCGGGAAACACCTGTGCACCGAAGCTTCATAAATTTTCACCTTTTATGTTTCAAGCTCAGGAAATTATCACATGCAATGAGTCTGGTGGACGATAAACTTCCTATAGTCTGGCTACGTCCTTGATAATGGTTCTCCAATTGTCATATTATCCGCATATCTACCTTTTCCAATTCTCGCAATTGTCCCCGCTTCTTTAATTGTCGCAATTATGGAGTTTTCGGTCCTAACACTGGTTTAGAACTAAGCCACTACCATATATATTATGAGCGCCCAAAGTCCGTAGGCTCAGGTGAGGGACGAGGTATGTGAAGGGGCTAAGTCATGGGGATAATTTTTGGACGTCTTCAAGTGGCAGCGGGTAAATGTGGCTGATGGGTGTCTGAACCTCACAGGGATAACTTGCTGTGACACCTGTGTATATAATAATGACGGATTACATAGCAAGAGTTTACATACCCGTAGAGTAGAACAAAAAATCGATTTTCAAAACTTAAATTTGGTGGTCTTTCCTAGAATCCTTCCAGTCCAGAATTGGTCAATTTTGAAAATGCAGCGATAATTTAGGTACCATTCGAGTTATCTCCACAAGGCGGTTCAGAAAAAATCTTTTTTCGGTCCGATTTATGACGAAAATTTTTTCGATGTTTTGGCTATCAGTGGTTCATTCTCGGTACCCAAAATTTTCGAAACAAAATTTTTTGGCCAAATCTATTTTATATAATTAGAACCGGATTGACGACTTGAGTAGAACTGTGTCTAAATTTGGATCTTAACGACTTAACATAAAGGAAAGAATTCCTTAATTAGTGAACCCTTATCGCTGATTTTGACACCAATCGCCTTCCCTCGTCAATGCGGTTCAAAATTCCACATTTATCGAGAATAAATTTTCTGAACCAGTGTTGGCACCAAGCGACGAACCTCTCAAGTCTTCAAAAATTGCCATAAATCGATAAAATATATATTTTCTTGACCGCCTCGTCGAACTGAGTCGAATGGTACCAAAAAATATTGCTGTATCTTCAAAATTGGCTAATTTCTAGCTGAAAGATTCTAGGTAAAACTTGAATTTGGAACAGGAAAATACGAAACGATGGCTTTACAACCTTTAAGGAAACAAAAATGTGGTCATTATACAAATTTGAAAGAATACGTTTTAAGTTTTAATACTTTAGAACTTCAACAGCAAACGACTGTGGTGAGCTATACAAAAACTGTTTCATTACTCTATTATTTGCAATACAACTTTAGTCGTGCCAGTTAACTGTAAACTGGACAAACGTACTTTTGTCAGAGAATATGAGATTGAATTTGGCGGTAGTATACATACCGCCTTTTAAAACTATTATTTAAAATTACTAAATTAGTTTGAAAATTTATATTTTTTAAATTGACTAAAAATTCAACCATCCCAGCTTCTACTTTCCCACGATTGCACTGAGTATAGATCGAGGCTTCGTTTGTAAATAAAATATTCGTCATCACAGGGCTACAAACTGGAGGATTTATTGATTATATTTTTATGTAATAACTTGACGCAGCTGCATGGCGCAACTTCCTAACACCATGCCCATACGACCCCTGCTATCATAACCTCAAGGGTGGATCCGGATTTTCGCTGTTTTGATCATTTACCGAATTTTCTTGGTCAGACCCATGCAGCTATGGAACTTAGCAGGCAGCAGGCGTGCTTCACGAGGTGTGTTCGGACCCCGCCCGATGGGTTGCGCACGTGTCTAGACTGTGGTATGATTGCTGAGGTTCCCCGGGGAGGCTGAGACTGACACGCGCTCACAGGTCATAGTGACGTTCCAATATTTCCTACGTCGATGTCACTGGGAATTTGATTCATTTCCTAACGCAGAGCGGCTAGAGCATGAATCATTTAAGCGAGAGCATCGGTGGCATAGTAGCTATGTGAAATTTGACTCTATCTAGGCCTCTTTAGGCATGAATTCTCGCAGCAAAAAGGATGGACCAATGTGGCCCCCACAAGGTTCCGACAATTTCCTGAAGTTTATAATCGGGTTTGTTACCCAACGAGGTGGGATTATCATTAGCTGTTAGTGATTGAATTAATTGTTGTGTCGATGTAATTTGGTGAAGTAAATTTGTTAACAGTTGACATTGATTATTCCTGATGAGCGGGTTAAGTTTTAAGAATTTGATAGACCTTTTCTCTCGCACCTTTGTTGCCTCTAGTTAGTATAGGAGACAAACGGCACACGTCGAGACTTGATCCCTGCAGGCTTCGGCGTGGGAAATTGTTCGATTGACCGGACAAAACATTTAAAACATAACCGCTGCCAGAAAACGAACACTAGACACCCGAGGATTGATTTTTTGTTCAAGTTTATTGCGACATATATACAAGTAAGGTACAAAGTATAGTCCATCAGTAAGAATTGCCGTTGTTATTAGGAGGAGGCATATTAGGCGACACTGAGACAATCAAGTCATGATGATCAAGCTATACATAAATGGACATAGAAATTATATACTATATCGCTCACGATTGAGATTTCGACAGGTTTCTCCGAGGGTTTAATTTCACGATATGACCAGTGAAATATTGTATTCGGAAAATGGGCTCTACTAGAGCTTCCCAATTTAGGGTACCCTAATGTTCGTACGAAAAAGGGAACAAAAGTGGAAGTATCGCTTTTCTGTCGAAAATGTGCGAAGACTATTGCTCGATCTGAATGCAATGGTATTGGACGGACAATTTGCATGCCAAATTATTAGAAAACGACAATGACATAAATAGCATGTATGAGGATATGAATACGAAACAATGTATGGTACAATACAAGGAAGTACATCATAGGAGCATAAGTTCCTTACAAGAGTAGACTCGCCTATCGATTTCCTTGCAACCTTAGCTTGACAAATGTGACAATTCCTACGTGGATACCTAGTCGGTCCAAAACTACTATTCCTTTAATACTTGACCAGTAATGTATGAGCTATAGTTCCCTAGTAAATCTTTCGGTTGCCGGAAGGCTATGTAACTAATACGGGGGACTCAGTTGGATACTACTGATTTCAGGTACCTTGCAAGCAACTATAGCAATTATATTCCTGAACTGTTTGACAAATCGTATGTGGCTATGCTGTGTTTATCCACAAGTATTTTGTGGCAATATTCACGGTCTAAGCTACTGAGCATGCAACGGCGCGATCCGGCATGAAACAAAAAAGGGGCGAGTTGTTGCGATGCAACAAAACCTAGTCACGGGTAAAATAAAGCGACGCGAAGAACAACGCAACTAGGTCAGCACCGTCTCAGGGTCTGTAGCTCGCTTGTAATAAAGATTCGTCCTAGCGCGATATGTCCTTTATTGAACGATTTTCAAAAATTACGTCGTGCTTGACGATGGGTAGGTCCAGCAATGTCAACTCGGTCAGTTGAGTATGATCCTGAGTGTATAAGCAAATAAGGAGAGTTTCTTCTACGCTATTCCTAGTATTAAGGTCGGTTACACGAATGCCATCTAGAGAATAGCCATTCGGCAGCATGGACTTCCAAACGTGTCAATGTGATATTTAGTTCGGAGATTAACTAGCTGAACACATTTACGAGTATTGTCTCGATTCCTGGTGCACACATCCGTTTTTGACTATTTCAGATCATATTACAATTTCTGAAGGGTCGGAGCATGTCTCCGACCTATAAGTCCTAAAAAGTTTTGCCACTATGGTAGACTAAATATTAACCTAGGGAAAATTTATTATTCCCTGCTCAACCTAAGTCAAAGCCGAAGAGTCGCTGACGTTCTCTTCGATCGGTATCCTGTGGATAAGAGCACTCGTCGAGGGGGTGTCAAAAGATCACTTTTTCTGATACCGGTCGACGTAGACCAAAAAGGCTAGCATGTCCATAGCGAGCTTTCGATCCAACGCGGCTGAAGTAAGTCCTCATCTGGGGGAATTTATCAATTGACCAAACCATTCAGCCATGCGGCAGGTAGTCGGTTGCAAAGTTATCCACTCGATCAACCATGTGGATATGCAAAAGGTAACAGGTTATGCAGACTTTACGCGTCGGGGATAACTAGTCCAGCGGTTGCGGCACGTCGGGGCTGGCCAGATACGCAGTTACGGACGTCGTAAGTGGATCAACCGTGGTCAATCGGATATTTCAAATTCCGGCCACTAAATGTCCATTTGGGTTCATACCGGTTTGTTGGGACGCGTGATCGCCGGTTTATAAGTCGCCCTGCGATTCGTCGCGGCGATGGCCGATCCTCGAACCCACAATCCCTTTGTATTTGAACGTTTTCCTTAAGCCGAAGCTCGGGACAGAGACATTAGCCTCACCCTTTTGGGTTTCTCAGCCCTTTTGTGGCTGTCCGTCTTCGAGATTCTTTTCCGAAAAAATTTGTAACCGTGTTCGGCTCAGGAAAAAATTCTCTGAAGTTCTAACTCAGCTCAATAAGCTTGAAAAATTGGATCTAAGAGATCGAAATAATTTGATTCTGAGTTCTTCCTATGATCACGGGGAATCATAAAGATTTCGACCATTATTTCCCTAGTTAAGATTCGTACAAGAATTTTTGACCGAAATTTGGATAGTTCCAAGAAAACGGTGAATGTAGCTATTCTAGAGCGAAGGGGTGCCGTACGGTTGACTGAAAATCAACTCACAGTATCACCGATTTGCTACTGTCCTGCCCAACAGTTTATGGATAACGTTTGCAAGTAATTGGCATGTACAACATAATCTTGGGGAAATTAAATACCCTTCAATGTGTTTTAACATCCCTCACCATTATTTACATTGTTGGTCCCTGTGGGCAGCACCAGTTTGTACCCCTTCACGCGACACTGGACGTGACGTGGATTCCTCTCCAAACGTCGTTCGATCAAAATCCATGTGGAAAAGCAGCAAAGACGATGTCAATAAATACACTAGCTATGACCACGGAGCTGGTCAGTAGAGTCGACCGAACTCCCTGGCGTCGAAGTCAGATTGATTCGATGTCGTCGGACGTCCCGTCCGACCTCGAAATTCTACCTATACTTTAAGATAGCGGATGTGGCGTGGTCCAATCGCAGTCGATCGTTGGTCGCCCCTAATTTTCCAATTTTGTTTCCGATTGCCAATCGGAAAAGTTCGAAAACTTTGGAATTTTTCGGTTACAGTAAGCCAGCGATCTTCTTAGGGAGAGGCGAAAACAATGGAGAGAATTTAGGGCCAAGGACGATATTTCGCTCATTGTCTTATCGCTTTTAATCTCTTATTTACATCCGCGATTCTTCGAAACAATATTAACCCCAAAATTATTAATAATAATTAAAATACTAGTTGGCACTAAATGTCAAAATAAGCACGTACCATCCCTGCATTTGAAGTTGAACCTCGACCTATTTTCTCAACTATTTTCATATAAAATAAACGTAAGAACGTGCAAACATTGCACGTTTATCTTTTTGTCTGGTGGCTTAAAGCTTTTGTTTGATGCTATGGTCACTGCCGCCGAGTTTCCCAAGCCGATGTCATGCCAGCCTCGTCCCAACGTGCAGACATTGCACATTTACTTATTGGGCTAGGTGTTTGTGGTTATTTTGAATTCGAATTTTCCGTGAATCTAAGAACGTTTCGTGGTTATGTCAAGGGGGAACGCGCCGCAGGACGGGACCCTCCACGAGGCAGGGACATGGTACCCCTGGGGAACCACCCATCTGCATGACATCCCCGCCTGGGACCCACCGGGACCACCGCCGGGCTCTATACCTACATCCTGCCCCGTTATATACCTATATAACTATGTACTTCGCAAAATTCGTAAAACTTACGAATTTAAACTAAAATTTGCTTTTATTTCATATATACTCCTCTATGTTTATTTATATAAATATATATGACAAAAACCTTTATTTTTATCTTCCTTATATATATGTTCACTGGTATTCACCTGGCCCCACGGTTGTGGGGGCCTCAATGCTGATCTGTCGTCGCCACGTTTCCCTGTTCGCTGTACTTGGTTCGATATGCGACATCGGGTATTGTTGCCCTTTTACGTAGCGGCACGTATCGAAAATGTTGGTGACAATCGTCGACTGTTTGACGTCGCCAGGTCTCGTGTCATCTTCAGCGCTGTCGCGGACCCAGTCATCTGGGGACGTTACTTTGGCCAGTGACTTCGGGATCCTGTTGTCGGGCATCCTCAGAACATGGCCGAGAAACCGCAAACGCTCCGTCTTCAGTAATTTCAACACCTCGGTTTCGTGACCAACACTTCGACGAAGATCTTCATTAATGATGTGATCGAACCTTGTCACTTCTAGAATCAACAGAAGTTTTCGAACGTGTTGATCTGCTGCTGAGGAGCTGACTTCGCTGTTCACGTTCCGCAGGCGTAGAACAGAATTCGAACAGGTCGAATGGCAGCATTATATATCTGAACTTTCGGGGGAACGGACACGTCTGCCGAGTTGCACACATGCCGTAGGCCCGCAAAGGCTGACCTGGTTTTAATCTCGATGTCGCAAGCCCGCGATCCCATAAAAGTGCTGCCCAGGTAACACAACTGTTCGACTTGTTCCAGCACATAACCGTTCAGTACGATATCTTTGTGTATCTCGATACAGCAGGTCATTATATTGGTCTTCTGGAAGCTGATGACCAGACCAATGCGCTTGTAGCTGTGTCGACTCGATTGAGCACCTCTTGTAGTTCGCTAGTTGACGATGCAGCTATGGCTATGTCGTCAGTATAAGCGGCATCTGTGAACTTCATGCCATTTGCGTCGAAAATAACACCGTCGTCGTTAGCCAGGGCAATCTCCATCACCCATGCAATTGCGTAGTTAAAGAGGATGGGGGACAAGATTGAGCCTTGTCTCACTCCAGACCTGACCTCAAAGCGTTCAGATAACTTGTCATTTATTTGCACACGGCAGTAAGATGGTTCAAACAGCGACTTGATTAAGGATACGATCTTGGCCGGCACACCGTCCGTCTCCAAGATCTTGTAGTGCGATTGTCGGTGAATTAGATCGAACGCGGCTTTGAAATCAACGAAGGCCACGGCAGCTGGTCTTCAATATTCATGAAGATTCTGGAGCATGATCCTCATGTTCAGTATCTGGTCGATTGTGCTGCGACCAGGTCGAAAGCCGCACTTTTTCTCGCGTTCAAATCGTTCCAGGTGTCCCTTTAATCTATTGCAGATTACTGCTTCAGCACCTTTAATGCAATATTCAACAGCCATATACCTCGGTAGTTGCAAAAGATGGACTTGTCACCCTTCTTGTGGAATCGAATGACGATGGCGGTGCGCCGGTTCTCTGGCATGATCTCTTTGGCCCGTATGTCGCAGATTTTGACGTGCAGCGTATCAAAGTGGTCCCTTGAGATCTTATAGCATTCCGGCGGAATACCGTCCTCTCCGGCTGCTTTCCCGCTGCGAAGATTTTCTACCGCTTTGAGGACTTCGTCGCGCGTTGGTGCCGAGTGATCGATCGCGTATTCGTAAAAAGACTTGAAGGATAGGCCGTCATCTTTTAGCGGTTCTGCTGGCGGATCTTTGTTCAAGAGTTTATCGAAATGCTCTCTCCAACGAGTGGCTTGCGCGGATTCGGAGATCAGATTCTTACCCGGGCTGTCGCGTGTCATACCACGCACGGGATTCTGTAGCTGTGCGCCTTCTCTGATTAGCTGGCAGCCTGTGGTGGCCATGTACTCTAGTTGCTTGGTTCATCGTGTTTACGCGAATTCGCAAGTGCCTTGAGCTTTTCCTGCTTAGACTCTGATGCTGTGGTGCAAGCTGGACCTGAGCAAGCCTCGAGTTTCCTTTGCTGCATAACTAAGCAGCTCGGCTTTCTCTATTGTAGGCGCATCTAGCCATCTAGCTCACAATTCCCATGCCTTCCTCTTAAAATTTTAAGAGGACAAAGAGGGACTTTTATGGGATTGGAAGTGTAAATAGGGCTTCATTGGATGGTTTCGTCGGTTTTATAGCGCCATGTTGTGATGCAATACATATAGATTAATACATGATAATAACAATCATCAAAAAAGTAATGGACAATGACAATATAATACTAATGCATCCATTTTTCTCTATCGCTACTTATTCATTTGAACCACCTATTCCTTGTTTGAACTTTGTCCTAAGGTTCTTAATTTATTTCCCTTATCGCCCCTGCTGTGGATGTATAACGGGGTCCTCTTTAGAGGACCGCTCCAAAAAGATAATGATAATTTGTTCTTTCATGAGTTCGTTTTCTCTAACCAAGCGATATTGTCGTCAGATAATCGGAAAGCGAAGATAGTTACGACTATCAGAAAGAAAAGTCGGTAAATTTAGGGGTATTAAAATTACAATTGCTGGTCAACTGCTAAATTTCCTAAAATTTCGCATGGTGTATTTGATAATATAGTAAAATTGGTAAATCAATGTAAGTCTTAGGTACTGATTAGGAGAGACTAATTATAAAAATATACTTATTGTAAGCAGCTATCCGATGAAGGTGCACTTACCATGACCTTAAGAATATTCACCTTGATAGTTTCGATGTTCCTTCTGGGTGGATCTTAGTCGGTTGTGTAGTTTTGTACCCCTAAACTGTGAGTTGAACCCTTAAAAATTTTTCTTTTTTTACAATCAAATCGGCGTCTGAAGGGAATGATCCGAACTGAGTCATAAATAAATGGGTCCTCGAATGAGCACCGCATCAAAAATAACAACCAAAATTGCCGGTTTATTGTTCTTTTCGATGTTGTGACGTTCATGTCGACGACTGCAACAGTAAGAGAAGATAATTATTAATTATCCTAATGAAAAGTCCTCAATTTGGTAAATATTAACTTTACAATCGTTGCTCCAAACTACAATTTTCTAAATTTTACACTATGACGTATAAAATTTGGTAGGTTAGGAGGTTGATAAGTGACCAACATGTGGCATACGTTATGAATGTTAGAAAAACTTTGAAGGTTAGCTCGAAAATTTGTTCAAAATTAAAAATCTACCCTTAATCGATTAGTAATGTCCCGTCTTTTGCACAACTACCCCAGCACAAAATGATATAACAACGGACAAGTACAATGAAGATTGTTAAAATAGCAAATGATTATATAGCAAGTATCAAGAAAGCGTCACAGCAATCCCTAGGTTTCGTCTGACTGATTACATCGGTTTTTTCCGCTGGATGGGTTAATAAGTTTCGGTCTGGGCCTACTCTTTTGTTTGTCCCTTTTTGTTATTTTGTCTACACGCCCTCCGCTGAAGACCTGCTAAAATGCCGAAAAGTGCGAGCATTGCAATTAAGTTATATGTTATCAAGACGATGTCGGAAACTGCATTGTAGATAATTTTTATTTACCTTGAGGAGAGGTCACGAGTTTGAGAAATATTACTTTTACTATGGTTAGTAGAAACCAAAATTTGATAAAATTTTCTTGTAATATGATTCAATCAAAGATTCGGAATGGTTTGGTTAATGGGAGGGATGAATGTGCTAACGAAATGCCCGATAGCAACTTCAGTATCCATCCGAAGTGGTCATGAAATTCCCCAACAATTACGAGCACGCGCGTATATAACGATGGACAAACATAAACGACGAATACCACAAAACATGTATATATGTCAACGGCAAAGCTATGTTACAATCATTAGTTATGGGCTTCGCTTAAGGATTTACCCCAAAGTTCATAAATCCTAAAGAAGTACGATCGTGGTTCGCCTAGCCGAGAATTTTGGCAGTGCAGCGAATTATCAGTTACAAGCAAATTTGTACATAGGGCGCTGCGATACATTTTTCCAAGCTACTATTGTCGATGTATTCACATTCCCACGAACATGGTTCTTGTAATGCTGAAGGAAAATCCAGCACTCGGGATTTGGCTACTGTATTTGGGTGTGTAGCGTTTATACCCTTATACAAGCCAATGAAGTCTTTTGACCACGTGGTCATATTATCTTGTCCCAAGATCCAGTGTGGTGGTGGGTCGCTGATAGCAACCCTGGCGTGCTTAGCCGGTAGATACTCAAAAGAGCAAATGTAGCGACGCGGTCGGCGCATTACCCTATATGGAAAATCTAGGTAACGACCTTCGTGCGGGTTGGTCGGAGGGCGGAACGATAACAGCCTAGAATCACAACCAGCTTAGTTTGTGCTGTAGTGATACAGGTGGCAAGACGCACCAAGAATTGCTTGGTGGCCCCTGGCCAGGCCGTGGCAAACCAGCCTCGAGATATGGCCATTTTGACCAGCGGTTCGGCCGATGAGTCTCCTAGAATGATTACTGGTGGCCACATGGACACTCAATGCCGGATGAAAATACGTATTGCCTCGATTAGACATCCCATGACGTTATGGCACGCACGTGGCCGGCAGCCAATGGCCAAGTCTTCCGGTCCTAACCCAATTCCCCAAAAGTTCTCGGAGCGGTTCGCTATCAGAAATTGGGCGTATCCGGTAGCGAGAAGAATGATTCGGAATTCCGGGATTTCGAATTTGTTGAGCAGCACTGTGCGCATTAGGTACGGAAGGATTGGGCGTAAAAGCTCCAACGGCGGTTGGTTTAGGATTTTTGTTTATTTCTGCGCGTAATTGCTTTTATATCCTTTGCGCCGAGCCTCAAATCGAATATGTCCTCTTTGGCTTGCTCCTAATCCAATAGATAGGTTATGAGGAGCTGATATCTTTGTTCAGTTGAGGCGTATTCGATGGGATATTATTGTTTTATGGTTCATTTCAGCGGTGCCATGTTTGAGAGTTCTGGCCAACATGTGCCTCGAGATAGAAATGGTTCGATAAGCCCAGCGTAATTGATGGTGTAGAAAGGCACACGCGGCAATTGATTTGTTTCCATTTTAACGTTATTGGCAATCGCGGCAATTCCTATAATAGAATTCTTCACCATGTGGCTTCTCCTGATTTTTCGGGGTACATGGTGTTCGAGGCAAGAATGCGTGGCTATTACCGTTGTCTCCTACGAGACGATTGCTCTGAAGGCCTTACTACCTGGAGACCAAGATTCCGCCGACACAATTGACGAATTCCGGTATCCTCGTCCGGTTCCAAGTCCGGATGCGCAGCTAACATGTCTGTAATGTCCCGTTCGTCAAACACATCCCGAAGGAGATCGAATATCAAATGTCTGGCAGGTGCTAGTCGAGGTGGAAGGTCTATAGGTAGGGCAAGTTCTGTATATCGGGTTGTTTGGGCTATTGGCACCGTCCATCGACTGACTGATGGCCGTTCAGCGGTGACAGTCTCACGGGCTGTCGGTCTGGTGCTCTCAGGGTTGATCTCATAAAGTATACTACCTTCGGGGTGGCGATATTTATCCCTAGTCTGTCGGTACGATTGATGCCGAATCGAAGGGGAAGGTTCTTCTTTTTCCTCCACTATCTGTTCAATCGCATACCGTATTCCAGGACTGGGCTGTTCGCTATTAACAGGGAAATCGTGCCTAATTTCGGGTTGTTGGCTATGTTCCCAGGTGTACTGGCTCAGCGGCGTTTCATCTACCACTTCAACCCAACTAACATGTGGTTTACCAATCCCGGGGTTGGGGGTGTGTTTGACTTGTAACTCGTTGTTTGGGCTCCCTTGGTGCTGTGGCGGGTAAGCCGCGGGGCGCCGTCTGTCCATTTCCTGGACGATTGGCTCTAGAATATTTCAGCTTCACTTGGTGCCCTGGCGACTTGGGACCATGGTTGAATAATTTGGCTCCCCTCCGAGAACTCGGAGCGTTGAGTTGAAACAGCCGGCATCGTATTCTGTACTCGCCGTTTTCGAGGTAATTGTTCAATAAATTGTCGCAGAATTTCATTTGCTATCGCTTGCGCCTGACTAGTATCACGTTGTTGTGTTGGACATCTTAGGCGTTCTGGTAATTCTGATGTCTCAATTCGTTGTCCTTGCGCCCTAGCTTCCAACCACTTCTGTTCCTCAGCTGCTTGTTCCCCAAGTTCTCTTTCGATAATTTTGCGCTTTCGATAATTTTGCGCTTCATCTACCGAATGAAGGTATTTTATAAGCGCTAGGATCTCTACTATCGGGTGGTTGTTGAGTTGGCTCTGGTGGCAAATTCGCAGGTGGTCGCGGTATGTGCGTGTACGGGGAGACGTTCAGAGCGTTGTGTCGGTGTTATTTCAACGAGTGGCGGGACACCTATAGGTACCGATTTCGGTGGTTGCGGTCTCGAAAGGGTAGGGTATAACTCAAATTCTTCTGGCTCAGCATCCTCAACAGGAACGTCATCGACGGGAGCAAGTGTCAAAGAGGTGCGCGGGAGCATAGTCATTGGGCCCGAGTATGAATGGCTAGGTTTCCGAAAGTGAGGTTCATACGAGGCAGAAGGTTCACGATAAATATGGTAGGCGATATATGGCTGGCTCGGATCAGATTCTAAGCGCTGAGAGTAAGGGCTACGGTAAGTCTGAGTAGCAATAGCTGTATGTTTTCGGTTGGGCGTTCGTGATGAGTTTTGTATGCCCTGTTGGGTGATCGATTCTGCCTGTATAGGTGGTTCCGGAGAAAGTGGTTGGGATCCGGTAAGATCCAGGGTAGCAAGCATATCCGCGAAGGTTTAGTCATTCGCATTAAACGGTCGCAGGGAACAATTATCCCGTCGTTCTCGCAGGGTTAAAGGCCTCGTTTCCTCCTCGGTTCGGAAGGCTCGTTCTCGATCCTGCAGGGTTACAGGTAAAGTATGTTGTTCATATTGAAGAGAGACAATGCCTGCCGGTTTTTTGGGGATATACGATACTCCCTCGCGGTTTTGCGCTGATAGTTCCCCAGAAATAGCAGTGTAGTCCCACTTTGGTGATCTCTCGGGATCACGGATAAGTGATCGGCCTCGTATTAACCCAACGGTAGGGTCTTGTCCAGCTACCAGCGGGCGCTACAACTGCAGCACGATGGACTTCAGCTCTAGCTTGAGCGTATTCACAATTAGGATTTCCTATTTCGACACTCTGGGCGTCAGCGTCAGCCTCAATTTCCTGGCAAATCCTATCGACAGCTTCGGGGTCGACAACATGTAGCTATCGAGCGAAGTGTCTGTCGGCTGAAGCAGTTTTTCCTGGCTACTGTAAGGCAGCCAGAATGTACGGCGGTCGTACGGCTTTTAAAAGATCGGACATATCAGGGAAACTACTAAGAGGCCTATAACATGGTTTAGTACGATTGATTTGAATTACATGATTAGAGGCTTAAGGTTGGAAAGGGAGTTTTACGCATATGCACGGCTGCATAAACTTAGTTACTTGGTAGGGCTTGCACCATCTACGTTCTAATTTGCGTGATAGTCGAGGGGTGGTATAACAGCGATATACCCACATCGTGATCGCTAACCCGATAATGGGGTACCTTGATGTTCCGGTTGCAGTATCGTTTGCGATATTCTTGCGCGGCCTGTACAGATCGGTATGCTTGATCACGAATGGTCGCTAGCCAGCGATGAACATTGGCACGATACGCTTCGGTCCCGGTAACGAGCCCAATCGGTGGGTACTTCGATTCCACCTTTGCATTCGAGGCTGAAATCCGTGCATAAGCGTGATTGGTGCATAGCGCGTAGTGGCACGCACAGCGGGATTATAAGACATAATGCAAAATGGCAGGACTTCGTCCCACGAGGTATGATCATTTTCAGGTAAACCAGCTTTTTAAAGGAATAAGAGCATGCGTTTGAAGCGTTCAATTTCTCCATTTGCCTTAGGGTTATAGCTCACGGTCTCTCGCTTAAAAGTATATAACTGTGCACATAGGGCTTCTATCACTTCAGAGACGAAACATCCGCCTCGCTCCGAGACTAATTTTTCAGACTAATGACGAATACCTTAGCCACAGTCTGCGTAGATTGATCAGATATAGCAACAGCGACTACCAGCTTAGTAGATTGATCTGTAAAAGCTAGAACATATCGGTTGCCATTTCGCGATATAACCCTAGTATCTAGTATATCTACGTACATGCGTTGCATGATTGCACTAGCTAGTGGATTTTCTCCAAGCGTGATCGAATATTATGCAGTAAATTGCGAGAACGCTGGCAAAGAGTACACCGCTTAACATACTCGTCATCATCTCGTCCCATACCTTCCCAATAATAGAATTGTTTAAGTTTGCTTAGTAGTCAATCCCTACCTGGGTGTCGTCCGAATAAGGTGTCGTATTCATCTTGAAGTATTTGCCGTATAAGCAGCCTGGTACTCCCAGCCTAGGTGGATATTGACAAATTTGTTGCACAATTCTAGAGCATCAAAGACGCTGCAATAGAATGATCAGGCCACAACCTCTATCGAATTGTGCAAAGCGGCCCTAGCGACAGCTAAGCTTCTCGTGCATCCATTGCTCGACGCATACTTCAACATCGTTGTAGACGTTAGGGATAAACCTATGGAAGCTGTAGTTCAACAGGCTACTGAAGGAAAATGGCAACCTTTATCGTTTTATTCCAAGAAGCTATCACCGCCGGAGACTATATACAGCACGTTTGGCCGTGAGCTTCTTGCAATATTGGGTCATCCGTCTTTTTCGACGTTTTACCGAGGGCCGTGAAATTCGTGTATTCAGTGATCACTAGCCACTAGCTGATTTTTAACGTTTTCCACCACGCTAAGCTCGAGATCTTTCCGTTATTGTCGAGTTTAATGATGACATTTGTCATACCAGTTTCAGTAACAACAGAGTACCTGACGCTTTACCTCGTGTTTCCGCGCTGTCATCTATCATCGACTATCGGCTCTTGGCAGAGAAATAAGTCACCACATGATAATATTACGAGTGCAATTAAAACACCGCAGTCCCTGAAATTGGCATGGGTTGCCGTTACAATGGCCGATCTTCCCGTTCTGTGCGATACATCAACCAAAGCTCCGCGTCTGTATCTTCTCAATCCACTCCGTCCCTCTGCGTTTGGCATGCTTTATGGATTATCACGTCCTGGCATTCGCGCGACCACTTTTATAGGAGCGATTTGTATGGCCAGGAATTAAAAAAGACGTTCGTATATCGCATGCCAACGATCAAAGGTACACCGTCCTGTTGTGGCACCGCCTGGATTATTTACACCTGCAAACAGACGATTCGAGCATATCCATATTGATATAGTCGGGGCTTCAAATGGTCAATCATATCTTCTCACGATGGTGGACAAATTCAACCGATGGCCTGATGCAATTCCAATTCCAAACGTCACAGCCGATACCCTATTACTGTATTTCTCATTTCAGAGTACCGCGCCCTATAACAATCAACAGCGGAAGCCAATTCGAATCTTCGCTGTTCAAAGAGTTATCCGAGTTCTCGAGATCAATAATCATCTTAGAACAACCGGTTATCATCCAATAGCAAATCGAATGCTCGAACGTCTCCATTGTCAGCTCAAAAGCACAATTAAGGCCTATGACAACAGCCAAGGATTGATGGAGTTTATCTTATTGGTTTTCTTGATGTTTGAATTTTGTACAAGAAAGAAATATCTTCAACTGCCACAGAAATGCTGTATGGAACAACAGTCCCCCTATCTGATCAAATTGTTTCAACAGGAAATAATCAATAGCTGGACCCAGCATTGTTTGTGGATCGCCTACGAAAATAGATGAGCGGCTTGCGACCGATGCCAACACGATGTGTGGAACGCCCGACCTTCATTCCGGCGTCCCAGGACCACTCAAGGCACGTTTTCGCACGTGTCGATGTAATCCATAAGCCACTTCACGCTCCTTACGACGGTTCCTACGCTTTTATCGATCGCCATGAGAAGTACTTCATTGTTAAAGTCAATAGGCATATCGACAAGCTATATCTCTCTATATTTGAAAACTACGTTCATCGACGATTCATCAATTCCTCCCCAATCCGTTCAACTACAAACATGAATGGACAACAAAACCAGATCTGGCCGAACCGTTCGCTTTCCCAAT
>JASANE010024219.1:0-90664 GCA_030248225.1 Trileptium ribeirensis | reverse complement strand
GTCGCCGTTCTTGGTTTAGGTACGTATTGCTTCCTCAGATGTTTCAAATTGAAAAACTTAATTCTTACAAGTGCTTTACTTGTAGCTCTGTGATTAAGGTGAAAACTAGGAAGTTCCTGGGTGCTCAAAGGTGTAGTTTTGGGCTTGATTTAAAATGCGCCTTTAAAACAACACAAATTTCGGCAACCAGAGAGAATTCAGCTCTCAATAGCTGGTCAGATAGTTGGTTTGGATCAGTTGCGAAAATCTGTCAAAAATGTTGGCGGTCCAACTCAAACAAAGTTTTAAAAATCTATGCACGCGTTGAATACAACTAAATTTCTCAGCGCTCTTCATTTTTTATCATGCATGCTGACGCAGGAGGTTTTGGGGGCTACCACACCGAGGCCTAGAACCACCCCAGATACCCTGGACTACTTTCGAGGATACCACCCTACCCCTCCTCCCCTTCCCGGTGCGCGGCACTCCCTGCCTATTTATAATACGCCGCAGAAAATTGAAAAATTAGCAATATTAGAGTGAAAATTAGTAAAAATAGGGGTAAAATTGACAATGAATGAGGTCCTCGAAAAGAAGGGGAGAGGTCGTCATCGCTTTTCAGGACACATCCCTGGAGGACCTCTCCCGCCAAGGGCCTTTAACCTATTAAGATGACGTCCCTTATTCCGCCTTGAAACCTCGAAGCGTTAGCATGTATGATTTCTGACTTTGCTTGCTGTCTGCTACTGTAGCATATGTGGTTACTATTGTGCAATTTGGAGACTAACTTTATCATGATATAAAAAACTTCTCTGTGCGTATTAAATAAAACTTCGGCTGCGAAATTAGCACTTACGAGTGTATTTCAGTGGCGAAAATATCAGAATGTACTACTAGCATCTCGCAAGCGAGCATGAAACTGAGCGGGTTTGGTTTCATGAAGTATATAGTCATTTTATGTAACCACGTGTAACAGGATTTGCGTTGATGTATATGCTACACTAAAACCTCTGTAATCCTGATTCCAGTGAAAACCGTAAAACCTCGCAGACTCTAAACCCTTCGAAAACAACTGAAAACGTACGAACTATACTCGCTAGTCTTTAGATAACGAAACTATCGTATCCAGCGTATCGAAATCTCTATACTTAGTACTTTCTTTATTATCTATATGCAATACATAACGAAGTTACTGAAGACAAACTATATTCTGACAGTCGTGTTCATTGAACTTAAAACCATTTAAATTTATGAAAAGGCATGGAGTATTCGTGTTAGACTCAGGAAAACCAACCCATTGTATTCGGCGTACCGAAAAACTATATATCGACCATTCATGATGCTCCGCCCGCAGTACTTAACCAAACAAATGAAAACTCACTACATTTTGGAAATCGGGTTGACAACAGGGTGAAACCCTTGGAACCCCATGGAGAGCTATAATATGGTCAAGTTGGACTCTATATAATAAGACGTTTTAAGCTAAAGCACGCAATAACATGTCGAAATTCGAAAAGTCAATGTTTCTGGAAAAGTTGGAAATCTCCATGAGCTGATTCTACATCGTGGTCTCGGTTTTTCCATACAAAGCCTATGTCGCGAGTCATGGACTGCGAAATACTTGTACCCGTATGGCCACATTTGGCAAAGAACTTTTAACCTGTTTTTTTCCATTTTGACACTGAAGATGGGGTCGGAGTTGTTGAATGACTTAACTGAATGATACATCATCACCACTTTTGCTATCGAATGGAGAAATTTATCGAAATCCAACTACCTGAAGATGCGTCACCGAAACTGACGAAAAACTATTTTTCACGACATTTCCCCCTATTACCTTCAGTGGAAGCTCCTGTCGCTTCGCTCGCTCCGTTTCAAGTATGGCCCAGAATCTAGGGGTGTCATCCAGTATTGTGGACCTCGCCATTCAAATCATGGGGGGGGGAGTGTTTGCCTATTTTCTCACAACTGCAAATGCTACAACAGCCTATCATTTATTATCCATCGAAAATGTGTGAAGATGTACTGAATGCAGTCAACCAAATAATAACAATGTGGTGGTGCTCCACTTTTCGAGTTTGCCGCAACATATAATAGCCTCACCATTCTCCGAGATTCCCCATGGACGGAATTTTAATGATGCGGCGTGCTATGTATCGTCTTGGACATTCCCCACATTTCTCTTATGACGTAACGTCATACATACATGTTTACAATAGCAACGTATATATGACATTATACATCTACGATATGCGCTATACGCCGTGACATTCATTATAGTTCATGTCAACATTGAACTAGTCATATCGAGGTATATATTTGGATCTGCAATATAGAGCGCAACTAAGTTTGGTTTCATGAAGACAGAGTCGGTGATCTTCTACGTTTATTACACACAGATGTTTGTATTCTTGAACATGGATATGAAGACATGAACAACGTTATCCTTTCCATGCTCACTTAGCTTGGTTCTATTTTATGTAGCCGACACTCTCCTGCATGTGACAACTTTTATTGTGCGTACATTTTTGAACATGGATATGAAGGCATGAACAACGTTATCCTTTCCATGCTCACTTAGCTTGGTTCTATTTTATGTAGCCGACATTCTTCTGCATGTGACAACTTTTATTGTGCGTACATTCTTTAACATGGATATGAAGACATGAACAACGTTATCCTTTCCTTGCTCACTTAGCTTGGCTCTATTTTATGTAGCCGACACTCTTCTGCATGTGACAGCTTTTATTGTGCGTACATTCTTTAACATGGATATGAAGACATGAACAACGTTATCCTTTCCTTGCTCACTTAGCTTGGCTCTATTTTATGCAGCCGACACTCTTCTGCATGTGACAGCTTTTATTGTGCGTACATTCTTTAACATGGATATGAAGACATGAACAACGTTATCCTTTCATTGCTCATTTAGCTTGGCTCTATTTTATGTAGCCGACACTCTTCTGCATGTGACAGCTTTTATTGTGCGTACATTCTTTAACATGGATATGAAGACATGAACAACGTTATCATTTCCTTGCTCTCTTAGCTTGATTCTATTTTATGTAGCCGACACTCTCCTGCATGTGACAACTTTTATTGTGCGTACATTCTTGAACATGGATATGAAGGCATGAACAACGTTATCCTTTCCTTGCTCACTTAGCTTCGTTCTATTTTGTGTAGCCGACACTCTTCTGCATGTGACAACTTTTATTGTGCGTACATTCTTGAACATGGATATGAAGGCATGAACAACGTTATCCTTTCCTTGCTCACTTAGCTTCGTTCTATTTTATGTAGCCGACACTCTTCTGCATATGACAACTTTTATTGTGCGTACATTCTTGACCATGGATATGAAGGCATGAACAACGTTATCCTTTCCTTGCTCACTTAGCTTCGGTCTATTTTATGTAGCCGATACTCTCCTGCATGTGACAACTTTTATTGTGCGTACATTCTTGAACATGGATATGAAGACATGAACAACGTTATCCTTTCCTTGCTCACTTAGCTTGGTTCTATTTTATGTAGCCGACACTCTCCTGCATGTGACAACTTTTATTGTGCGTACATTCTTGAACATGGATATGAAGACATGAACAACGTTATCCTTTCCTTGCTCACTTAGCTTGGCTCTATTTTATGTAGCCGACACTCTCCTGCATGTGACAACTTTTATTGTGCGTACATTTTTGAACATGGATATGAAGGCATGAACAACGTTATCCTTTCCTTGCTCACTTAGCTTCGTTCTATTTTATGTAGCCGACACTCTCCTGCATGTGACACTTTTATTGTATAACGAACACATCTCTGATGTGTTTTATCACTTTCGCAAGTACCTATTCTAATGACAAATCCTAAAACTATCCAACAACGAAAAACTCATACCTTATAAAGGTTCTGTTATCGTTTGTGTTCACCTCCAATTTTGAACATTTGGTTATCGATATTGTGTAAAAACTTTTGTATATAAAACTCTTTTTGTCTATAAACTTAATTCCCTTCTTTTTGCACAATATTCCTTAGGAATTTGAACATTTTGGTATCGGTATAGTGTAAAAAAACTTTATATATGAAAGTCTTCCTTGTCTGTAAACTTAATTCCCTTCTTTTTGCATAATATTTCTTAGAAACTTGAACATTTTGATATCGGTATTGTGTAAAAAACTTTTTTATATAAAACTCTTTCTTGTCTATACACTTAATTCCCTTCGTTTTCCGCAATATTCCTTAGAAACCTGAACATTTTGATATCGGTAATGTGTAAAAAAACTTTTCTATATAAAACTCTTTCTCGTCTATACACTTAATTCCCTTCTTTTTTGCACAATATTCCTTAGAATTTTGAGCATTTTGACATCGGTAGTGTGTAAAAAAACTTTTTTATATAATACTCTTTCTTGTCTATACACTTAATTCCCTTCTTTTTTGCACAATATTCCTTAGAGTTTTGAACATTTTGATATCGGTATTGTATAAAAAATTTTATATAATACTCTTTCTTGTCTATACACTTAATTTCCTTCTTTTTGCACAATATTCCTTAGAATTTTGAACATTTTGATGTGGGTATTGTGTAAAAAAACTTTTTTATATAATACTCTTTCTTGTCTATACACTTAATTCCCTTCTTTTTGCGCAATATTCCTTAGAATTTTGAACATTTTGATATCGGTATTGTATAAAAAAATTTTATATAATACTCTTTCTTGTCTATACACTTAATTCCCTTCTTTTTGCGCAATATTCCTTAGAATTTTAACATTTTGAAATCGGTATTGTGTAAAAAACTTTTTATATAAAACTCACCCTTGTGAATACAATTCCATTCCTTTTTCATACATGCCTTTAATTTTAAACATTTTGATATCGGCATTGTGTAAAAAAACTTTTCTATATAAAACCCACCCTTGTTAATACAATTCCATTCCTTTTTCATACATGCCTTTAAATTTAAACATTTTGATATCGGCATTGTGTAAAAAAACTTTTTTATATAAACCCACGCTTGTGAATACATTTCCATGCCTTTTTCATACATGCCTTTAATTTTAAACGTTTTGATATCGGCATTGCGTAAAAAAACTTTTTTGTACAAAACCCACGCTTGTGAATACAATTCCATGCCTTTTTCATACATGCCTTTAATTTTAAATATTTTGATATCGGTATTGTGTTAAAAACTTTTTTATATAAAACCCACGCTTGTGAATACAATTCCATTCCTTTTTCATATTATGCCTTTAATTTTAAACATTTTGATATCGGTATTGTGTTAAAAACTTTTTTATATAAAACCCACCCTTGTGAACACAATTCCATTCCTTTTTCATATATGCCTTTAATTTTAAACATTTTGATATCGGTATTGTGTTAAAAACTTTTTTATATAAAACCCACCCTTGTGAATACAATTCCATTCCTTTTTCATACATGCCTTTAATTTTAAATATTTTGATATCGGCATTGTGTAAAAAAACTTTTTTATATAAAACCCACGCTTGTGAATACAATTCCATGCCTTTTTCATACATGCCTTTAATTTTAAACGTTTTGATATCGGCATTGCGTAAAAAAACTTTTTTATATAAAACCCACCCTTGTGAACACAATTCCATTCCTTTTTCATATATGCCTTTAATTTTAAACATTTTGATATCGGTATTGTGTTAAAAACTTTTTTATATAAAACCCACCCTTGTGAACACAATTCCATTCCTTTTTCATATATGCCTTTAATTTTAAACATTTTGGTATCGGTATTGTGTTAAAAACTTTTTTATATAAAACCCACCCTTGTGAATACAATTCCATTCCTTTTTCATATATGCCTTTAATTTTAAACATTTTGATATCGGTATTGTGTTAAAAACTTTTTTATATAAAACCCACCCTTGTGAATACAATTCCATTCCTTTTTCATATATGCCTTTAATTTTGAACATTTTGATGTAAAAACCCGTTCAATATATACAAACCCTTGAAAATGAAATAACTATTTTCCATATAAAATATATATATACATACATATACAAAAGTACATATACATTTACTTGTCATATATGTTTTAGAGAGAAGGGTTTATTTATGGAATAGTTTTTATGTGATATCGATGTCAAAATGTCAAAATTTAAGCAAGGACATTAATTATTTTAGAAGCTTTCCGCCCTTATCATTTTGGGCTGTAAACAATAGTTTTTGACCGAGAAAAATAAAATTTCCTCAAATTCGGATGATATAATAGCGCTATTAGGTAGAGTTAGTTATATATAGCGACCGAAACAACATACTGATAACAGAAATATTTTATACATAAATTAAATTAGGTAGAAAATAAACAGTAGTACAGATACATATAAGGTATATATATAGAGAACTAGAGAACGTAGGGAACTTTTATTTCACCAAAGCAACCAGAACTCTTTCGACGGCATACTGGTACAATGCTTTCCTAAACTTTTCTAGAACAAAGCCTATGATATCATTTATGTATCGTGCTTATATCATCGTAATCGGTGATGTCGGAAATCTAATGCAAAAATGCATTTCAGCCATGACTATCCTAAAAGCACCATTTGAACATGGTTCCTACTAAAACAACAAAATTTGACTTACTTTTTATGGTGGACAAACAAATAATTTTGTAAGACTAAGAGGAATGTCAATATAATCCTAAAAGCACCATTTGAACATGGTTCCTACTAAAACAACAAAATTTGACTTACTTTTTATGGTGGACAAACAAATAATTTTGTAAGACTAAGAGGAATGTCAATATAATCCTAAAAGCACCATTTGAACATGGTTCCTACTAAAACAACAAAATTTGACTTACTTTTTATGGTGGACAAACAAATAATTTTGTAAGACTAAGGAATGTCAATATATCCCAAGAAGGTAATGAACGGTAGTGCCTTTATTTACTGTTATAAGGAGATACTATAATAAATTCACTGCTAACGATCGTATATAACTATCAACATTTGAACCAAATATCTTAGCTCATTACCAAGATACATACAGTCAAGGAACAGCAAGACGGTACTGGAGCCCAATAAAAAATGGTTCAATCTTTTGTTCTCCAATTAAAGCGGAGAAGCCTAAAAATGTGTACTCCCTGCCTATGCTAACACAATAATCATATCGATCAGAAATAAAATTTACCCACATCGGCTCAGTTGTTTCCGATCAACACGCGAAGAAATACAATTTTGATAATTTAGACTATAACCAAATTTATCCTATATATCATATAAATAATAAGAACGTATGGGCAAACAGAGTAAAAATTTTTTTACTAATATAAGCAAACAAGTTTACGAACAGGCAAGGATAAGCATAGTAATTACCTTTTACAGCTATCCCATAGGTGTGGAAAGGTATCCCTAAGTAAACGTGGTTTAAACACAAATATGACGCTAAATGTATCTAAGAATTCATTCATTCACGAACAGGCAAGGATAAGCATAGTAATCACCTTTTACAGCTATCCGGTACGTGTGGAAAGACATTCTTAAGTAAACGTGGTTTAAACACAAATATGTCGCTAAATGTATCTATGAATTCATTCATTCACGAACAGGCAAGGATAAGCATAGTAATTACGTTTTACAGCTATCCCGTACGTGTGGAAAGGTATCCCTAAGTAAACGTGGTTTAAACACAAATATGACGCTAAATGTATCTATGAATTCATTCATTCACGAACAGGCAAGGATAAGCATGGTAATCACCTTTTACAGCTATCCGGTACGTGTGGAAAGGTATTCTTAAGTAAACGTGGTTTAAACACAAATATGACGCTAAATGCATCTATAAATTCATTCATTCACGAACAGGCAAGGATAAGCATAGTAATTACGTTTTACAGCTATCCCGTACGTGTGGAAAGGTATCCCTACGTAACCGTGGTTCAAACACAAATATGACGTTAAATGTATCTAAGAATTCTTTCATTCACGAGCAGGCATTGATAAGCATGGTAATTACCATTTATAGCTATCCCGTACGTTTGGAAAGGTATCCCTACGTAAACGTGGTTCAAACACAAATATGACGTTAAATGTATCCATGAATTCATTCATTCATGAACACGCAAGGATAAGCATAGTGATTACGTTTTACAGCTATCCCGTACGTGTAGAAAGGTATCCCTACGTAACCGTGGTTCAAACACAAATATGACGTTAAATGTATCTAAGAATTCCTTCATTCACGAGCAGGCATTGATAAGCATGGTAATTACCATTTATAGCTATCCCGTATGTATGGATAGGTATCCCTACGTAAATGTGGTTTAAACCGAAATATGACATTAAATGTATCTAAGAATTCTTTCATTCACGAGCAGGCAATTATAAGCATGGTAATTACCATTTATAGCTATCCCGTACGTTTGGAAAGGCATCCCTATGTAAACGTGGTTCAAACACAAATATGACGTTAAATGTATCTATGAATTCTTTCATTCACGAGCAGGCATTGATAAGCATGGTAATTACCATTTGTAGCTATCCCGTACGTTTGGAAAGGTATCCCTACGTAAACGTGGTGCAAACACAAATATGACGTTAAATGTATCCATGAATTCATTCATTCATGAACAGGCAAGGATAAGCATAGTGATTACGTTTTACAGCTATCCCGTACGTGTAGAAAGGTATCCCTACGTAACCGTGGTTCAAACACAAATATGACGTTAAATGTATCTAAGAATTCTTTCATTCACGAGCAGGCATTGATAAGCATGGTAATTACCATTTATAGCTATCCCCTATGTTTGGATAGGTATCCCTACGTAAATGTGGTTTAAACCGAAATATGACGTTAAATGTATCTAAGAATTCTTTCATTCACGAGCAGGCAATCATAAGCATGGTAATTACAATTATAGTTATCCCGTATGTATGGATAGGTATCCCTACGTAAATGTGGTTTAAACCGAAATATGACATTAAATGTATCTAAGAATTCTTTCATTCACGAGCAGGCAATTATAAGCATGGTAATTACCATTTATAGCTATCCCGTACGTTTGGAAAGGCATCCCTATGTAAACGTGGTTCAAACACAAATATGACGTTAAATGTATCTATGAATTCTTTCATTCACGAGCAGGCATTGATAAGCATGGTAATTACCATTTATAGCTATCCCGTACGTTTGGAAAGGTATCCCTACGTAAACGTGGTTCAAACACAAATATGACGTTAAATGTATCCATGAATTCATTCATTCATGAACAGGCAAGGATAAGCATAGTGATTACGTTTTACAGCTATCCCGTACGTGTAGAAAGGTATCCCTACGTAACCGTGGTTCAAACACAAATATGACGTTAAATGTATCTAAGAATTCTTTCATTCACGAGCAGGCATTGATAAGCATGGTAATTACCATTTATAGCTATCCCGTATGTTTGGAAAGGTATCACTGCGTAAACGTGGTTTAAACCGAAATATGACATTAGGTATATCTAACAATTCTTCTTTCAGACTAAATGCTGCGCTGAGACCGAGACTAAACAGTACTCACATACAACGTAAAAAAGCTCAAAAACTAAAATTTCTGGGCATATACATTCAAATGATGTGTGAAATACAAGAAAATATGAACTAAGAAAAAAGTTTTAGTTGTTTTACTTAGCTTCTCAGCTCCTAGTCAGGGTTGGTTTAAATGTTCCAACTTTTGAGAAATCCATAAAATTTCCCTAAATTTTGCTAAAATTTTGCCCAAATCTTTACCGAAAGAGGGTGTTGAGCCTTTAGAGTCGGTAAATGTGACTTGATAAATCTATCCCACACCCATTTTTATATAGTGTTTTGTTGCTTTGGCATGATGCACCGTCCCCCGCTACCTTGCGCCATTTGTGCTCCCAGTGAAAAATGACAGAAAAGCGAAGCACACACTATCGTGAACCAAACACGTATAAGCTGTGCCCTACCTACCAAATCCAACGCAACTCCGCAGAGAAATTTCTGATTACACCCCTGTCTCTTTGCTGCCTTGGCTCATGACAAATAATCACAAGAGTCTTCCAGGCAATCATTGACTCATACAGACACAATTTTAAATAATACCATAAACGGTGTGAAACTAAATATTTTTCAACCTAAATTGCCAATGTCATATTTATCCTAGGGACTTGTCTCGTGGCCAAGAAAGTGAATTCTGAGTGTATATAAAAGTTAGAAATATACTTACATTTCGTTAAAGTCGACGATCCAAAACCAAGCTCAAATACTAAAGCACCACATATAGCTATATATAGCTTTCTTCTGTGAACGAGATGAGCCCAGGCTCAGTTGAATCGCTCTAGTCGTTGAGGAGATATGGCCAATGTGCTGTTTTCGGGGTCGCCAGGCCCCATTTACAAACCCATCTTAATCCAATCCTGCTCGACAGATGAGGTTAATAGCAACGCGTCGTATATAGCTATATAGAGCATTGCTTTTTGAACAAAATAAGCCCAATCTTAATCGAATCGTTCCAGTGATTCAGGAGATATGGCCAATTTGGTGTTTTCGGGGTCGCCAGGCCCCATTTACAAACCCATCTTAATCCAATCCTGCTCGACAGGTGAGCTCAATAGCAACGCAGTGTATATAGCTATATAGATCTTTGCGTTATGAACAAAATGAGCTCAATCTTTGCCGAATCGCTGCAGTGATTGAGGAGATATATCCAATTTGGTGTTTTCGTGTTCCCAAGGTCCCACGTATAAACCGTCTTTACCCAATTCTGCCCAACCGGTGCAGTCAATAGCAACGCAACATATATAGTTATATAGAGTTTGGTTTCTGAACAAAATGAGCCCAATCTTAGTCGATTCCCAAAAGTGGTTGAGGAGATATAGCCAATTTGGTGTTTTCGAAGTCCAAAGGGCCCATTTACAACCCATCTTACTCCAACCCTGATCGACAGGTGAGGTCAATAGCAACACCACGTATAAGCTATATAGAGCTTTGTTTTCCTCTACGGGGTCCTAAGGGTCCATTTTAGAACCCATATTGACCCAAGCCTGGAGTGTACGTGACTTCGGCAACAATAACATCGTAGCTTTGTAGAGCTAAACTTTCTAAACAAAATGAGCTCCAATGCGGTCAGATCACACCGGTGGTTGCCGAGATATGACTCATAACGTGTTTCGGTGGGATCCCTAGGGACCCTACCAGGGCCCTTTCAGACCTATTTTGAGAGGGAAGATGTAGGAATCGGACTTTGCGTCTAGCTAAAGGGCACAAATAGAGATTTCAAGCTTTCGAATTAGGTATCGCACGACCTGATCTCCTTATCAGAAGTTGAGTTACGCGTGTCACACGAAAAACCCACAAACAGAAGCTGCCAAATTTCACACTCCTGGCAAGTAAGAATTCTTCGCTTGGCTCGTTTCAATCACTTACTCAGAATTAAATTATATTGCCAGTTATATTATATACATAAGTGGCCTAAAATTTGCTACAATGTCTATAAACAAGTGCGTCAGTGAGGCTAAATATCTACTTGTTGACTGTGTTTTACGAGCTTTGTCGATGTGAATATAGCGTTTTGCGTATATCAGCTCAGGGCCATATTGGAAACAAGGGCTGAACAAAACCCATGTTTCAGGTTCATAGCTAATAAAATCTTGCTGTTGTCGTTGATAACCTGCTAAAAAGAGTAAGTTAGTGACAAGGGTCGGAGGGCCTTTGTAGTTATGAGTTATTTCTACATTGAGGATAGCTTAGCAGCAAATAAATATAGTCCACGATTAAATAAAATATTATCTTTACAAATTTATCCACGAATAAATAAAACGTTTAGACACCTATTCAAGTCCCAAATCAAAGTAAATTTTAGTTGTTAGCAGCTATTACAAACGGGAATCGGTTTGTTTCCAAACAAACGTATATTCTTGGACAGCGTGCAGGTTAGACAAAGGTAATATTGAGAAGCCAAAGTGTAATGAATGCAAAGTCGTTCTGGATATACTAAGCCTAAGCATTAGCCTTAGCCTAAGCTTAGGTCCTTATATGAGCGATACACTAAGCTTAAGCCAAGTCGAGGGGCTACCCTCCGCCTCGAATGCCAGCACTAGGGTGTTCTTTTTTCTAACGATATTAACGTACCACTCTTCAGGGTTACCTGGGCCGTAGTGTATATAATGTAAAGTAACAATTCTACCAGCAACATGCTTGTGTTGATGTCTAAGATTATGAACTACTGATGAGTGCTATTTTTAGTTAATAAGATTCATTTTAGCTTGCATAAAGCAATGTCACAACAGTCATATCTCAAGAACGAAAATTATGTTGGACACGAACTCATAATGGCGCTACAATGTTTTTAACTTTGGTCAAAGTCAGAAAAAACTGTCAAAATTTTTTAATTTTAATTATAATAGTTGTCACATGCTGTTCAAAATTGCAAATAAGAACGCTGATACCCGTTGTGACCTCATGAAAGAAAGATGTGTAAAACCACAGCTTCGCTCAAACTGTTTCAATTATAGCAATCAATTTCTCTCTCATAAAAATACTAGCAATCCTTTTGTTTAAAACAACGCATAGAAACAGAACTGATGACATATACGTGGGCAGAATTCGAAGAAATATAGAAATGGAAATTAGAGCGTACCGACGACTCCCAATCAGTCCGTAGTGTTCGGGCTCCATGCAGTTTTGCATTAGCTATCTAAAATACACCACGGTTAGATATTGGTCAGTCGTAAAACTTTTGGTTTAAACCAATGTTTAACCTAGTTTTTTGTTACGGTTGCAACTTTTCGTTTCGCACTGATTGTGATAAGACGAATCTGCAAACGTTTGGCGCACGCCACTTTTGATTGACAAAAAAAGATGTAGTTAAATTTGCTAAGCACACCGATATGCCCACTGGTGCATATTAGGTGCAATTAAAGTAAAAAAATTTCTTCTCATGTCTTGTGAAGGTTAAAATTAGTTTTTACTCTCACAGCCTTAATGCTTTGACGTTGTTTCAGTTTCTGACTGACTGTACATGGGTCATAAGCGCTACTAAGCTACTCTGAAATAGCAAGTATTGGCCACACTTACACAGTTGTTACCATCTTACTCACGTATATATCACTTCTTTTATTACTTTTATGTTGTGTATTAGAATAGATCCAATTTTAAAATCTATTATTCTTGTTGATTCGTCTCAGAGAATCATCTGACAGAGTGGTTCGAGACTATATGTGAACTGCTCTATACTGTTTTGGATTTTAGTGACATTGATTGCAAAATAAAAGTAGTAGAAAAAAAACAAATATATGCCGTATGTAAAAACCGGAAATATAGATGCATAAATTGTAAACATATAATTTTGTAAGGAAAATAATTTCAAAAATTAAACTTAAATGTTTTTGCGTGAGAAAAATCAGGTGAGAAGAAAACGCTATAACCCTTCAAATGGAAACAGTTATGGTTATACTCGGAAATATTGCGTTCCGAAGGTCGATAGATTCAGAGTACTATTTGCAATTTACGACCGACAAGTTGGCAATTTACTTTATATGCGGCCATTCTCGCAATAAAGCTTGTTCTTGTTACAATTATATAGATATGAGGCATTTACATTTCCATATAATAACAGTAATACGTATAATAAAAATCTTGTGCTGTGTAAAAAACTGTGAAGTATATCTAGGACATTATGCAACTGTTTATACCCATCACGAATAATTGTCTTCCAGGCGCCATAATTATTGCCGGAACAATCTCGGAAATGAGGGTTGCATACAACACATTTCACACTTACTCTACCCTGGTGGACCCTTTCTTGAAAAAAAAAACAAAACTTGTATACTATACAATGGGAACCTCAAGTTGCTACTATAATGCACCTACTAATCATTATACAAATTGCTTGCATCTACTAATCATTGTACAAATTGCTACCACCAACTAATCATTATACAAATTGCTACCACCAACTAATCATTATACAAATTGCTACCACCAACTAATCATTATACAAATTGCTACCACCAACTAATCATTGTACAAATTGCTACCACCAACTAATCATTATACAAATTGCTACCACCAACTAATCATTATACAAATTTGTGCTATTAAATATATTTTGTGAACCGAAAATAAATTATTTCGCTATGTGAGCTAAATTTTGTCGAATTTGAATTAAAAAGAGTTATGTCCGCAAGGAACTACTATAAAGACCGTTTTGTTTATGACGTCACAGCAGTATTTTACTTTTTCGCCATCATAGTCGAATTTTTATATCAAAACAAATAAACGCAATTGAACGTTATCGAATTTTCAGTTATTATGCCGTAATAGTAGTGTAGATTCCACATCCGGCTATTGTAAAGCAGAATTATTAGCAGGTTCATCTTAGGTTTAATCGTGTATCATATGTATGTATTGACAACGGTCATATTTAACGCCTATTTAGTCATAAATCTTGGCTATCAATTCTATGTTTATTCACAATTTTAATACCATTGCTTTTCCTACATAATATTGTTTATAGGAAATGTAAATATTATGCGAAGTTCACATTATAATGTCTCCAACGTTTGGAACCTATGTACACCCCACAGTGTCATACACACTGGCGACAACAGGGTGTCTAAGACACACCCATGTTTTTTATAAATTTTTTCAAAGGTAGCTAGCTAGGGGTATTGCCACTTCTCGACAGTGTCAAGTACATCGTGTCTTCCTGCAGGTTTATTGACAGCGTGCAGCATTATGTCATCAACGTTAATAAGGGCTATGTTCAAATATCCAGAATTTAAAAAACTACACAGCACAATTGACTAATAAACCGCATTACCTTCGGAGGGTGTCCGTTACAGTTAATTCGCGCCGTATCACCCTGACCGATTAAACGGTAGGGTTACGCCTGCAGGGGACAAAGATTCTAAACATCGCAGATATTATAACGTGAACGCCGCATATAGGAAATGATATGAAGTTTAAGACGCAGCTCTTTTGCTTTGGAATTTTATTGGAGCTCTTTTAAATTGCATCCACATCTTGGTTTGGCGCTACCGGTTAATGAGTAAAATTCTGATCATCTTAAAATGAAATATATTTTCGATTTGAAACTATTTGAAATATTACAATTAAAATGCGTAGGTATATATATTTATTAAATAACAGCAAGAAAACACAAAGTGACTTACCAAAGACTTGCAAGTAATTAATCAGTACAACGTAGCGCATCATGCGACTATATCCCAACTACTTTCGCTCAGGAATATTTCAAAATAATTATATGAAACCGGGTTTTACACCATAAGTAGCGTCAGGAATGTGTTTTTCTGCAAAAGTTCGTTAAAACAGCACCTTAAAATGATGTCCATTTTAACGTAACTCTCACAGAGAGGTTTATAAAACAAATCAAAAACTAAAAATTAATGCCTAGCGATGTGATATGCATATAGTTGTAATACGATATATATATATATATATATTATATATATAGCTAGGTATTATATTTATAGATATATATAGATATATATATATAAATATACATGTAATGTACTAACGCTATAGCTACACCTTAAAATGGTGTCCATTTTAACGTAACTCTCACAGAGAGGTTTATAAAACAAATCAAAAACTAAAAATTAATGCCTAGCGATGTGATATGCATATAGTTATAATACGATATATATATAAATATTATATATATAGCTAGGTATTATATTTATAGATATATATAGATATATATAAATATACATGTAATGTACTAACGCTATAGCTACAACGTACAACATAGTTATATATATCATATTATAATTATATTATTTCGTTACATATATATATATATATAACGAAAGCATAAGTTCCAATTGTTCGAGTCACCAATTTGTCCTCAAAGCACAAATTACTATAAATGCTATAAATACTAGCACAAAAATACTATAAATGACACACCTCAAGTCCTGGCTCATCGTCAACAACTTGGTTATGTGCTGTCCCAGCACCACCAGTAGAGGAATGGCCGCTCGACGATCCAGTTGTTACCGCCGGTTGTCGGGTAGCACGAACAAATTTGGGTACCACTGGTTCGTCAGGTTGATGTCGTTTGGACATAAGGCGTAAATAGTAAAATTGAATATCTTCATCTTCAGCCATTACTATTATTATTATTATTGCTATAATTTTTGCAGGAACAACAGCAAACACAGCAACAACAACATCAACTACATTGATAATATCGATACAACAGTAAATAACAATTATAAAGTATTGAAGTATGTCGGGTAGAAGACAAATCTTATCGGCACGAATATTGGCACTGGATTGGGTGTGAAGATAGTAGCATGACACTTCGTCAAATTTCGTTGTATATCACAGACAGACAACAACAACAGGTAATAACATTATTTTGAAGCTTCACATGAAATTATAGGAGAAATTTCTAACATTTAGTGATTTTAATAATCAATCAACCATATTTATACTTCTACTTTTTACTTTAAATATTGCTACTACAATACAATGTCGGCAAGAAACATGGAACAATGATTGCTACGAATCGCGCTATACTAAGGCACGACCAATTTGAAAATATTCGATATATGAAATAGCAATATTTATATATTTTGGATTAGCTATTTGTGGCCAAAACATATGTATTTCTTCATTATTTTCTTATTATTGTATTTATTGTATTATAAATTCTATTCATAATACGTTGTATTTTTCATAGCGCATATGTTACTAATCGATAATATATTGTATAATGGAATTTAAATGTTTGGGTTTCTGAAAATACAGCGCTGATATAGACACACGTGGGTTCTAAAGAGCAGATTAGATTCCATATGACATTAATGAAGCAAATAAATCGTTTAATCTTTATCAAATAAGACTTTCAAATTTTTTAAAATTCCTGAACTCCATGATGGTCATGCCCGCATATTATATTATATTGTAGATAAGGTTAGACGTCACATACAACTTATTCATAGATTGTGACATGTTCCATATATGATAAACTTTATCAAATGTACAAAATCAGAAAGCAGAATTTCAATATTTTAATAAAAATTATCAAAATAGATCACATAGCTAGTATTTACAATATTTACGTTATATACTATGTAATTTGTTCAATCTGTTGTCATTCCAATAGTTCAGCAAACCGATCAAGGTATCCGGCTAAACCTTTTATGTATTGGGTGTGCTTAAATCTACTACAATATTATGCATATACCTAAATACTCCTGTTTTGGAACAGGGATCAATCAGCTTCACTTTTCATGCTAATATGAACCCGTTTTTTTGCCATTGTTGTTTGTACGTACAGGTTGTAGCTGAACCGATATGGCTCAACTTTTTACAGTTGATACGATCTTAGGTAGTAGTTTGCCTGTTGAAGTAAATATCAATGGGACGACGAAAAACGATAATTTTCGATAAAAACGATAGTGGGATACGCTCGTACGACGAAAAACACCAGACAAATTTAAATTTTAGTGTTTATAGGGTCGTTTCGGTAATACGATGGATTCGAAGTGCTTGACGAGCTGCATCGAGCGGTGCTACAGTCAGCTTGATCCATGGGTTAAATCTCCATGGATGTATGGGTCCATGGGTTAAATAACTACACCCTTTAAAATAAAATCCTAACAATTAATTCAAGCCGTTAACAGTTAGATTCAGCTGACGTGGACATTATTCGAGTCGGGTTGTCGATGCAATTCAAACTGTAAAAGTTATGCATTTACTTTGAACTTTTTCGAAATTTTTGATAAGGTAACCAAAAAATCGTAAAAACACCTTTTCATATATAACCCACGCAATGGTACCAGAATTAAAGGCGTCTCTTCAATATTGACGTTTACAGGACCGAAGGCGTATAATCTAAAAGACCCATTTTGTTATTACACGACCTACCTTGATAAAAATTGATTCGATTTCGTTCATGTATTCACAGTGCAAATGATTGCATTACGTATACTAATAACTCGATCGAGATTGCAGAAGGGAAGTGAAGCATAGGTGCACCTACGTCTTTTGGATGCACAGCCAATCAGCTCTCGATAGTATACGTCGATATGCTACATGTGGATAGCACACAAAACCACACAAGTTAGAAAAAACTAACACCAGCAACAACTTTCGAATGTCCAATTCACCCACAGCCCAAGCTATGAGCCTCCTAGAAAGTCCCGATAAAATTGAGAGTTTTCGGTCGATAAACCATGATGGCACCATATCCCTGTACTTATGAGTCGCAGAACATAATCAACACCGGCAATGAGTTTGCCATGCCCGAACACCGCCAAGTAAAACTTTTCTGCCCTCCAGGATGTCACAAAAAATTTTCGAATTTTGGGTCGAAGACCCCAAGGGTGCCATACCTCAAACCTCATGAAGTGGAGTCTTAATCGCAAAACAACAAAGAGGCATCGGCATTTATCATTTTACAATGAAATAAAACCAATCAGAGAAAAAATCGAAAGTTAAGATAAAAATAACCTTGCTTCCTTGAAGGTTACTAAAATGAAGTAAAAACCCCGATTTTGCCCTCTGGCCCCGGATTTTGAGGGCGCCATAACTCCATACCAATGGAACCTTGGGTCGCAGAGTAAAACCAACACCGGCAATGCCTTTCCATGCCCTGAATCCCCCAACTAGAACTTTTCAGCCGTCCAGGACGTCAGAACAAATTTTCTAATTTTGGGTCGAGGAACCACGAGGGTGCCATACCTCAAAGCCCATAACCCTGGAACCGGAGTCTTAATCGAAAAACAAAAAGAGGCATCGGCATTTATCATTTTACTATGAAATAAAACCAACCATAGAAAAAATTCAAAAGTTAACATAAAAATAACCTTGATTCCGTGAAGGGAGTGAAATGGGGTGAAAAATCCTAATTTTGACCTCTGACCGCGAACCATGGGGCGTTATATTTCCTTGCCCATGGAACCATAGGTCACAGGACAAAACCAGCACCCGCAATGAGTTTCCCATACCTGAAAACCCCCAGGTAAAACTTTATAAACCCCCAAGACGTCAGAACAAATTTTCAAATTTTTGGTCGAGGAACCTTTGGGGCGCCATACCTCCGTACCTCAAACCCACAATTCCAGAACCGGAGTCTCAATCGAAAAACAAAAAAACAGGTATCTTTGAGTGATATCTTATTTATGCTTATACAGTCCGTAATCATTAGAAGAAGCCATTTAACTATGGTCGCTATAAGCTTCGTTCTAAAATGTAAGCTGTTTTTCGAGGCTGCTTGGCATAGATTGAGCATTTGTTGTTACACTGTAATAATAACTGCTTGGTAAAGAGCATTGATGTTTTACACGTAACTGTGTAGTGGATGAATATGAATGCAATTTCGTGCATAGTCAGCACCGAAAATTTTAGATTTTAAAAAACAGCAAATAAAAATTCTGCAAAATTAATCTTAGAGAATCCCCAGGCCGTACCGTTGGGTACCAGCTGGAAAAGGCGCTGGCCGGTCATTTTTTCAGCCGGTCGTTTTTCTCGCCGTCCCTTTCGCCGGCTCGCCTGCCAGCCTGCCGGCCGCGAAATTTCACGCCCGGATGGTCAGCAAAAATCCCGCCAGTACTCAACAATGCATGATGCAGCTTGATATAATCACTGCTCCAAACAGATTCGTTCCCGTTCGTATAAAAGTATTAAAGTAAGCTATCTAATGCTAGCAATCCAACAGTCTCAGAACAGCGTCTAGTTACTAGTGAAGTGTCAGATGTTCATTGGTACGAATAACATCACCATAATTACCAACTATTTCAAGCGGGTTCATAGTGCTGTAGTTAGCACATGTGCTGCAGTTCCGGCATTTGATTCCTGAAACACAGTCACTAATGCGACAATTGATCTTGCTTATTATCAGGAATTCATTATAGAAAAATTTGCAATAGACTGTGACACTCCGTCATACTCTTGTACTTTACTTTATCTAACTATGTGGCTGTTTTTTGGCTCCCCATTAAGGTTTTCACATGGTACCTCCATGCTTCTTTGGGAGGGGTATCGTTTATCTCTCAAGGTTATCTTTGGAGTATATATAACCTATCAGCTCGCCAAAGCCAATGAGGTTATAGCTGGTCATCAGGTCATGAGGCCAACGATCATACAGGCTCAAGATCCGAGTTCCAGGGGATACTGAGTACCTCGCGGTGGTGGGGTGCTTTAGTGTCTCCATGGATTTGAGCCGGCCGGCGGGGGGGTCATCAGAACGGATATGTTTTTGAATATTTTCGCAATTTTTTAACTAAAATGTGTTTCTAATTTTTGTAAATGTTTCCGGATTTCTGCCAACTTTCCCAATTTTCCCGCACTTTGCTTAATTTCCCCCAATTTATGCCTATTTTCCTCAATTATTGCCTATTTACTCCCTATGTTGCCAAAATTTTCCTCGTTGAGTATCAGGCTTCCTCTCAGGGGGATACGGCACCAGGAGGGTGTCTGATATGATATCTTTCTCCCAGTGTAAGCATGTATGGATGAGATGATTGCTACTCCTTCTATGCGTCGTTCGCTGTTGGCGAGCTTACAACTAGTACCAGCGAGGAATCCTTAGGAGTAGGGGATAAGTCAGAAACGACCACGTCAACGTACCTCAGCCAAAGTAGATCAGTATATATTGCCGAGTGTCATACTCTTCTACAAAAATTCCTTAGTACATTCTTTTGATAGTGCAACGCTACAATTCGATTTACTCGCTCAGTTGCTTTGACTCAGAGTATGTGTCATTTGTAATTCATTATCATCGTTAGCAAACTATCTACGTTAAGTTCTGGACTAGTATTGCCTCTAAAATCAATTCTGTAGAAATTTTAGAAATGTTTATTTAAGTTTACTGAAGATTTGAATTAGTGTAGATGGTTTAATTCTCTAAAGCTTAATTGCAGCAAAATATGCGGTTATTCATTATTACTTACATATATGTATATTGTAATTCAAATTTTGTAATTTTTGAGCAATATCTTACAGTAGTTATCTCATGAATGATAGATAACTGATAATCAACTACAAATATTTTTTTATATTTCTAACTGCAGCCAGGTCTTTGTACTCTTAATACTTGAAAAATCGACTGATTTTTTAATTTGTCGCTTAATGAAAAGAAGGTTAACCTGTAATATTACTTTGCAGCAAACAACCAAAAACCACTAATTGTGCCCCTGTCACTCACTGATTTTGGCTATGTCTGAGCAAACTGTACGCTTCCGACGGTTCAAACCTGTTCCCTTTCGTTTCTGAATAATATTTGATGGCTGTTTTTATTACATTGCTAGGTTTTAGGAATTTCAGTTTTTTTTATTTTATTTCCGCTTTGGTTTTTCAAATAAAAACATTCATTAAACTTCTATTTTATCGGTAGTTGGGTTTTCACCAGTCGAGGCGCCTCGGTATTTAATTATATGTTGGTAGCTACATATTTACTATATACTTGGAGTTGCATTCACTGAAAAGCTTGGCCATATTATGCCAATGGCGACAATAATTCAACTCGAAATTACGGCACCAGCTATGTACCACTGAAAATTAGTATGCTCCCTAAAGCTGTTGCTACGATGATACCGGAACTTTAAAATAAAACTAATTACCGTTGGGTGTTTACTCTAAGTGCATGCGAATAATAATTAGGCAATAAAACTATGATCCCTTCTTCAGCTTTACCTTAGAAGCTAATGAGGATATGACAGATTATCAAATACGTATTGAAGAAGTTTGTCGTCAACATGCCATATCTTGCAGATAATAGTCACTAATTGACAGAAATTTAGCAAAATGACGTTTCAAACTGATTATTGTTGAATAAATCTATACAGTTTTTAATAGACTATTATAGTCCAGCTGCCATATAATAAATTAAACTTGGCTTAGCGTAATTTAAAGTTTTCATAGTGTTCATGGTATAAAAATCAACGTATTTGCAAAGATTTAAACAGCATATAACCCTTTCATAAGGCAATAACAGTGTCAAAATCACCTAGTATGGATCAGAATCTTACATATCATATTTCTGCCACATATAACTTGTGATCAGCTACTAAGTTTAATTTAAATTATATTAGAGCATGTTCCATTTAGATAGTAATATATGTCATCACAACATCTTCATTGCCAGCAAAACCTTGTTTTTGATCAAAAAAATTTGTATAAATTTTGCTGTTACCATACTTTACACGGTAATGATTGGTTTGAGTTAGGATAAATGACGTGTATCTTATTGTCGCATACATTTGTTGGTGATTTTGTAAAGGTTCCACTGTTCCACTATATATATATATATAAATGGTTTGGCATTACTGCAACTACTAATCTTCCTGATATCACTTAAAAAGACGAATATCAAACATTTAAAATTCAACTGAGGTTGACATCCCAACGGTCTAAGTGTATAGCATCCAGTTAATTAATCACTGTACTCCTGACGAGGCAATCGGCGAAAATGTATATAAACGATTGGTGGTGAAGGACTTTAGTTTCTTCCAGTCCTAAACTATGGTCCCAGACTCCTTAAATGACCACGGAAATTTTTAGACACCACAGAAATTTGCAGGCGATTTTTAAGAGATTACAATATTATTATTTACTAATGGACATAAATAATTGCAGTGTTGTTCAATGCAACTGGTGTCCGGTGTCATTCGACTGTATGTTATGTACCATTTCACATTATTGCTCAGAAACGATGCCATTATTTTGTTAGGTTTTGTGTGCGTTACCTTTCGGAAATATTTTTAGTCCGGACTCCCCACATTAAAAAATCTTTTGCCCGCTGTGTTCGCTAAACCAACAGTCGGGCATTCCCACAATACATATTAAAAGACCTAATAATTTAAAAATATAATTTATGTATGTAATATAATTTTTGTAATTTTCAATATACAGTACAAGTATATATGATTATAGTGAAAATGGTGTTACAGTCCGTTGGGTACCGGCCAAATTGTTTATTGTAAAATTAATATGAATATCGATATCATAAAATGTCCTTATATTAAACTTATTTATTTGTACCACGCTATTCCACTATAACCGAATTCTACTAGAGACCGCAGTGGTGTTCGGGCCGGGTCGGGTTTCAATAGACAAGATTACGGTTTCCGGTTCAATTTCAGGCTTAGCAATGGACCCAATTAATGTCGTCAGGATATAATGTTCTATCTCGGCACAAAACAAAAACTGACACCGTCACAACACAAGCTTTGGCGGATCCAGCTGTGATCCATGAGGATGTTCATGCGATACAGGTGTTACTAGTATAAATAAGCGAAAAATATAGTCGAACAAGAGCACATATTATTTAAACATCTTGTACTGTTTTCATCGCTGATATTTTATGTTGCACATATAGAATATCTGAGACCAAAATGTCTCAAATCTTTAGATACTACAGCCTGTCAGGTCGGCTTGGCTATGAAAATTTAGACTCGATGCGGATTCTAAACCCTATAATATATTGCTTGACTTATATATATATATAATTTAAACAAACAAACAAACAAACAATCTTTGATGACAAAAATATATTATATTGTGGTTTTCAGTTAAACTGCTGCTTCGATGACGTCACTGCGGTGCTTTTCAAATAGAGCTAAAATTATTGTGTGCCATCATCGAACAGGTATTTAAACACCCAAAGATTAGGCTATCTATACGTTTTATTGTTGGAGATGTTGAAAATTGAAGTTTCATTTTTTATGTTCTCGAGGGAGGAGGGTGTGATAATTTTTCTTTCGGCTGTTTCCCAATTTTTTGTGACTCGTACATTGCAAAATTTTTATTTATATTTACAGCTATATAAAAATAGATATGAACATGTCTATAACTGTAATTACAGATATATACAACATATATATAATAGATTCGAAAGGTCCGCTCTTGGGGGGGGGGGAGGCAGGTAGGTAGATGATCTTGGCGGGTGGAGTGGTTAACACCAACCAAACAATTTTCACCCGCTTCCCAATTTTCCCTCATAATTTCCGCATTACCCCAATATTCCTTAAATTTTTTTGTAAATTGACGTATAATTACTAAAATCACAGTGCGCCTTTGAATGCGATGATGCGTAGCTTCGGGGGAGGAACATTATAAGCTGAGTGGTGGTCCCACCCTTAGGAAATAAGCCATCTACTTCATATGGGCTCATATGTTATTAATGCGCTTAATGTAATATATGTTCCGATATGGTAATGATCAAAAACAATTTTCTTTGGGTTAGCTTACCTTAAAAAACCTAAATAAATATAAAAATTGCGCTTCAATAATGCGGCAATAGTTTGCCGGTGTGACAAAAGGTATTTATGCTAAAACGCAAATAAGATAATTAATGCTAATGAGACAAAGAATTGACATAAACTCTCAAAACTCAAATTTTAGTTGGTTAGCTTTGATACATGCTGTTTTAGAAGTACCGGTGGGCATTTAGTGCACAAAATGCGTAATTTTACACGAAAATGTGCAATTTTATAGAAAAGAAGGCTAACCCATTACGCTGTTTCGTGGTGAAGATATACAGCTTCCGAGCTGTGTTTTTGATTACATATTTCTATGCAGAAGGTGTAACGGTGACGGTCCGAATGAATTTCCACTATGCTTTTCTGAGTTATTATATATTGTATTAATTAGATAGCTAGGCTTCCAGATTTATTCTGGTTTTGTTTGTTTTTATTTTTACTTTTTCAACTGCAGTAATTTGAAGTTTGCTTTTTGTTGGACAGTTGGGGATTTTTCGGCAGAGGCGCTTTCTAAGAAAAATGTACTATATTTGTGTTCCGGTGCTAGCTGGGCCCCAGAAAGCTACTGAACAGTGGGGGCCACTACGAAAGTATTGGATAGGCCGCCTTATGACCAACTCTTTTTATGAAAATGTGAGGACAGCCCCCCTTCCCCTACCTACATCCTGACGCGTTATAGGGTGCGAAATTACCTAAAAATGTTTATATTTTCAACTTAACTTGACCCCTATTCCGAAATCCGTTTAACATAAAATAAGCTCCTGGATGCGCTTGGAACTGTATACGGATCGTTTAATTTTGAGTAAAACAATGCTAGGCATTCAGCAATAAAATTGTCTTAGAGCTGTTGGTAGTACGCTTAACGGACAGTGCACAGTCGGCAAATTGGATGACACATGCGGAAACGTATGATGCATATAGCACTAAATATCATATCGAATATTTGTCCAAAAATGTAACCATTTAAAAGCAAAATTATCTTATTGCCAGTAACTCACGCAGCGAAAGGACGTGGAGCGTGAGTAGCTAGTGTATACGGGTTGGGTAGCTATTTTGAGGATCTTAATTGGGCTTCTTGAGTCGCCTATTAAAGTCTCAAAAAGAAATATTACCCCAATGTGTGGAACACGAAACTACGGCCATTTTCAAAACGTATCAAAGCCATAGGACTAGATTCAGATTCCTACCAACAAACACCAAAAGACGAAAACATTAGACATTTATAGCTCACATTCTATAAAAATTCCATTTCACTCATCATTTATCATATTTAAGCACCTAGTACCTGAATGATAGTTCTCTAGGTAATTGAAAAAATACCATTAATTGGGTTTTTAAGCACCTAGTACCAGGATGATAGCTCTCTAGGTAATTGAAAATATACCATTAATTGAGTTTTTAAGCACCTAGTACCAGGATGATAGCTCTCTAGGTAAATGAAAAAATACCATTAATTGAGTTTTTAAGCACCTAGTACCAGGATGATAGCTCTCTAGGTAATTGAAAAAAATACCATTAATTGAGTTTTTAAGCACCTAGTACCAGGATGATAGCTCTCTAGGTAATTGAAAAAAATACCATTAATTGAGTTTTTAAGCACCTAGTACCAGGATGATAGCTCTCTAGGTAAATGAAAAAATACCATAATTGAGTTTTTAAGCACCTAGTACCAGTGTAACAATTACATAAGTTCCTCATTTGCATAGATCTTACAGATGTGAAAACTGGTTTCGGTTATAAGATTGTAAACTCAGAAAGTTGAAGAACCGGTTTCTAAAGGTAATTTGCATAGACGTACACCTAAAGGAGACTATTTGTAAGTCGACAGAAATCTTAACGCTCGTTCAGAATCGTAAGACGTTATTCGTTACTTCATTGGGCCAGAGCCTGACGTTATGATACCGGACGAGATGTTTGATTGTTGTTTGTTAGTCGTTATGAATAGAACTCGCGAACTTTTGCCTCATCAAGTGGTGAACCCGACGGCGAACGCGATCAACAGCTAACGTGATCAACGGTGAACGATCAACGACGTACGGTATCAACGGCGAACGCGATCAACAGCTAACGCCATCAAATGGTGAACGCAACTAACGGTGCCGCAATCAACGGCGTACGTAATCAACTGCACTTGGTGATTCAAGGCGAACGTGATCAACGTCGCACGTGATTAACAACGGCGAACGGGAGCAACGGCGAAGGTGGTCAACAACAGATTGAAGCGAAATTATTTCACGACGGTCGATTTGTTATCAACGAAAACGAAAACTGGCGGTGAATTCAGAGAATTGATTAAATTTTAAAACAAAGGTCAGAAAACAATCGGTGTTGGTTGATAGATAGAAACCTGCCGAATGAAATGATATACTATAAAATGAAAGCAAAAAATAAACTTATCATTTAAAAAAGTGAAATTTGAGCAATGCAATGCCAATTATGCTTGGGTTGCTTCTGGCAATCCTTCGGGTATCAAATCGAGAAACCACCTCAAATTCTGGCTAACCGCACCATGTCCACAGTATCAATTGACATATATGCGAATGTTTGCTCAACAAATGTTCATCACGAACAAAATTTTATTCACGGATCTGTCCGATGGCAATTCGAATCCGGACATGAGCGATCAACAACAGCCAGCGAAACGTTCCGTCCATTTTTAACTCAATGTTTCCACGGGTATTACCGGTTGCGGGATATCGAGTACCGTACTCATGAACTAATATTTCTGTCTGTGGCGTTGCAACAGAATCAAACGGCGTATCAAGCAATTTTTTTGCACTCAAAGTTCGTTGGCAAAACTACGAATGCCTTTCCGTTCGGCATCTGTTGGTGGATCGCAAGCAAGTCTTCGACACAAATGACGTGTTTACTCCTACTTTTTATCGTAGCGGGTGACGTGGAATTAAACCCAGGGCCAATAACGGATTGGCGGCAACTCAACAAACTGGAAATGGCAACGATATTGGAAACCCTCCACGCTGGTGATGACACGTTCGCGGTACCACAAACAAAAGCCGACATGATTACGTTGTTGGAAACACAAAGTGACAACGCGATTAACGCAATAGCCCAGCTACTGGGGGTCCGGTCAACGGCTCCTAATTCCACATCGGTGCCACCAGTTTCGGAGGGCAGGTCAATTAAACTTCCAGAATTCTTTGAGAGAGATGCGACTATGTGGTTCGAGCAAATCGAGGAGATCTTATCTGATCAGTCAGATCGGGTAAAGCGACAAAGCCTGCTCCGAGCTCTGCCAACACACATCTTACTCGAAAGCGGTGTCAAGGTCTCGGAGTCATATAATGAAATTCGACAAGTGATAGTTTCGTTTTTAATGGACAGCGACGATAGGAAACTTCAACAACTTCTAGGTCGTCAACACCTTGGCGATCAGAAACCCTCAGCCGTGCTTCGACAACTTCAACGTTTGGCGCCAAAGAACGAAAATCTCGTACGCCTCCGTTTCCTAGAAATCTTACCACAACCAGTCCGCATAGTTTTGGCATCCCTTACGGAGGTGGAACTTTGCAAGTTGGCCGATGTGGCGGATCGCATGATGGAACAGGCGTTGAGCAAAGACATTTGTAACTCAGCAACTGTATCTGATCCTTGGAAAACGAATATTGAACAGCGAATCAACCACCTTTGCTCCATGATGCAAAATTTGGGTCAAAATCGTCTTCGTGGAAGGTCTCGTTCCCGCGAAAATTGGAACAGCACACGTAGTGGAAATCGAAGACGCTCTATCTCCGCATCAAACAGCGGCCGATCTTATTGCTATTATCATTTTCGGTTCGGCGCACGGGCACGTAATTGTCGACAACCTTGCACTTGGACCAGTCCGGGAAACGCGAAAACTCCGTCGGACGGGCGACAACCGCTGGAGTAAATGCAATTTACGTGGTCGCCGATCCTATTGGGAACTGCTTGGTGGACAGTGGTAGTGACAAAAGCTTACTGCCTTTATCATTCAAGCAGAATCATGAGCTAAATGAACAAATTACTAAATTATTAGCGGCAAATGATACTCCAATCGAAACGCAAGGGTACCGAACTTTACGATTTAGACTCAATGGGATAAAGAACACTTTTGAATGGAAATTTGTCGTTGCTAATGTTTCGCAACCTATACTAGGTTACGACTTTCTCCGCCACAACAGGTTGTTAATTGACTGTGGCAATAACGTTTTAACAACAACCATACAACGTGGCAGCTTACAGCGGGAACAAGAAATCAGTTTAAGATGCCACCGCAGTTGTTTTTGCCGGTCTGATGAAAACAACCATCAACTTATTTGTCGTTTACTGGCGCGTTTTTCGACAGTTTTCGAAGAACAAGATGTTAAGACGCCAATCAAGCATCCTATTCGACATCACATCATTACCAAAGGCCCACCATGTTTTGCACGCCCCCGCAGACTTTTTGGTGATAAGCTAAAGGCAACCAAACAAGAATTTAAAGAGCTAGAGCAGCAGGGTATCATCTTTCGTGGCGAGTCGCCTTGGGCTACGCCACTACACATTGTGACGAAATCGAACGGGGAGCTGCGGCCTTGTGGCGATTACCGAGCATTGAATCTCATCACAGTACCAGATCGCTATCCTATGCCTAATCTCAGTGACATTACGAACGGCATAGCTGGTTGCACAGTGTTCAGTAAACTTGACTGTGTAAAAGCGTTCCACCAGATACCGATAGCAGCATCGGATACTTGGAAGACTGCGATTACTACGCCTTTCGGACTATTTATCTATCGTCGAATGCCGTTCGGCCTTCGTAACGCGTCGCAAACTTTCCAACGTCTGATGGATCATGTCTTACAAGACCTGTGGTTCGCTAAAGCATACATAGACGACATTCTTATTGCGAGTCGATCAACGGATGAGCACAAACAACATTTGGAAAACGTTTTGCAACGATTGGCCGATTACGGTCTCAAGCTCAAAGAGACGAAGTGCGATTTTTTTCGATCAGCAGTCAATTTCGTTGGTGTTGAGATTTCTGCCAATGGTATACGACCACTCCGATCCAACACTGACGCAATCGCAACATTCTCTCGGCCGACCACCATGCAGGGACTCCGGCGATTCTTGGGAATGTGTGGTTTCTACCATCGTTTCGTGGAACGCTATTCGAGTTTTGCGGCTCCACTCACGGAAATGACCAAGAAATTAAAGTCAGGAAAAGAATCATCGTTGGTATGGCCGGATGACGCAACACAAGCCTTCAACCAACTCAAGCAGCAAATCACACAAAGACCGGTTCTGGCATTGCCCGATGATACCGCGGAAATCACGCTGACAACGGACGCATCGAATGTCGCTGCCGGTGCCGTTCTGCATCAGATAAAGAATGGGAAACCGCAACCAGTCGCTTATTTTTCGAGAAAATTTTCAGCCAACGAGCAAAAGAAGTCCACATTCGACCGGGAATTATTGGCCATTTACCTCGCTCTGCGTCATTTCAATTGGCTGATTGGGCATCGCTTCATTTTGTTCACCGATCATAAGCCGCTTCTGAACTGTTTCAACCTCAAGAATGCCAGCCATCAACAATCGCGATGGTTATCTTACATTTCTGAGTTTGATGTCGATATTCGTCATGTCAGTGGCGCTGAAAACGTTGTCGCTGATTTTTTGTCCCGAACAATGTCATCCGCTATCCGCAGCACGCCTACAGTTGCTGATCTTGCAAGGGAGCAAAAAGCTGATGGCGAATTACAGCGTTTTTTTCGGTCAACATCATTGAAGCTTATAAGTACCAAAATCGGCGCTCATGAGATCATTTGCCATGAACAGGATTCAATACTGAGACCCGTTGTTCCGCTAAAACTGCGACGTGAAATATTCGATTCATTCCACAATATGTCTCATGCCGGCTACAAACCAACATTAACCATGATCAGTCGCGATTATGTTTGGCCACGAATGCGGAAAGAAATCCGAGAAATGACAAAGTCATGCACAAACTGCCAAGCTTCAAAGATAACCCGTCACACAAAGACTGCGACAGGTACCATTTTGACACAAGCAAGGTTCCGTACAATACATATCGATATCGTGGGACCGCTGCCACCTAGTCATGGTTATCGGTACTTAGTGACGATGATTGATCGGTTTACAAGGTGGCCGGAAGTGGAGCCAGTTGCAGACATAACCGCAGGCACTGTTGCGCAGGCGTTTATTCGTGGTTGGATCATGCGTTTTGGTGTACCAGATACCATTATTAGCGACCGCGGCGGTCAATTTGAATCCGCGGTGTGGAGCGAGGTCATGAGGATTTTGTCGATCAAACGCCAACGTACTACTGCCTATCATCCACAGTCCAATGGCGCTGTGGAGAGATTTCATCGAACATTAAAGAATGCTTTACGCGCGCGGTGCAATGGCGTGGAGTGGTACCTTCACTTACCGATGGTCTTGTTGGGTATTCGAAATGCAACCAACGATTCGGGATATTCGCCATCGCAGTTAACTCTTGGTGGTTGCATCAGTCTTCCGGGATGTTGGTTCGAGGGTAAACCCAAAGTTTGTGACCATGATCACGGCAAACTTGACCGAGAACTTCGATCCGTAATACAAACGTTGGTGCCCAAAGAGCGTACCGCAGCGCAAAGACCGACGTTTATTCCACAATCTTTATTTACCAGCACGCACGTATGGCTCCGCAACGAGGCACCATCAAACACTTTGGAACGGCGATATAAAGGACCGTATCGTGTGACGAAATTCTCAGATAAGACTGTCGACGTTGTCATTAATGGTCAACATGAAACTGTTTCAATAGATCGCACGAAGCCAGTGTTTCAGCTGCACGACAGCTATGACGACAACAGTTCATTGGCACCAGTGATTCCTGATGACTCCTCATTTTCATATGATCGCTTAGTTCTAGCTAAATCGCATGGATATCCTTGGTGGCCAGCGTTAATTGTTGAACAATCCGAATCCCCTTTTGCTAGCAGTCGTGTTTTTGCAGATCAGGTCATAGTCCAGTTTTTCGGAACGCAAAAATTTGCTCGATTGCAACGGCGACTCATTCGTCCCTTTGTGCCTGGAACCGCATCTGCCAATGTTAAGCACCGCGGGCTGGCTCGTGCGCTAAGGCAAGCAGAGACTTTTCAGCAACAGCATTATTTGGATTTTCCAGCGCAAGTCCAAAAGGGAATTCTGAAGATCGATGCTGGGTCTAGGACTCCATTGCGCAGGGTGGCTTTCATAGTTTGAAGCTCCGCTTTGCAAGGTGGGGGCATATGTAACAATTACATAAGTACCTCATTTGCATAGATCACATAACAACAATTACATAGTACCTCATTTGCATTTACAGATGTGAAAACTGGTTATAAGATTGTAAACTCAGAAAGTTGAAGAACCTGTTTCTAAAGGTAATTTGCATAGACGTACACTGGAAGGACACTATTTAAGTCGACAGAAATCTTGACGCTCGTTCAGAATCGTAAGACGTTGTTCGTTACATCATTGGGCCAGAGCCTGACGTTATGATACCTTACTTAGACATTTGATTACTGTTTGTTAGTTGTTATAATAAATCTTGTGAACTTTTGCCTCATCAAGCGCATCACTTCACAATGTTCGCTGTCTCAAATGTGTGACACCATGAGGAAAAGAGTTATGTTAAAACTATAGCTGAAGACGTTGAAATATACCAACTAAGATTGGATTTGAAACCAACGACCTTGTGCTTTGTGGGTGTTATATTTTAAGCACTGAGATACTCGTCCGACATTTTCTCCATAGGTGTCACACCAAGAATTCAAGTGTAGATTGCTATGTTATGTTTTCCAAAACCTGTGATCTGAGCTGCATATTTCCTAGAAATGGACAAATATTAGGTTTTCGGAGTACAAAATTAGGCCATTCAGTGATTTATTAAAAAATTCACCGCATGCTGTATAGTCTGTTTGTACATGGTTTTTATATCAAGTGTTCTCATATTTTGGGACTTGCAATTTGATACTTAAAATTAAGCAAGTGCGTACTTGATGATATCTGTCAAAAAATAGGTTGCTTATGCCAAATGCAATAGTTTTATCCAACTAGCTATGTGGTATACTGCGTTACGTTATCACCAACTCAAGTACAACCGTATAAAGACCATGCGCAAATTGTAATAACTTATAGCTATTGTACATAACAAACACCACAAACTGCACCCGAAAATTTTCTCTTTGAAGCGACAAATACAAAAATCTTAGGGTCAAAACAAAATTTACGGATCTTCGTGTATTCTTGTATATCCTAAATAAACTGCCTCCAAATAAAAAAGTAATGTTGACACGATACAAATTTATGATAGGCCCACATCACACACTTTTAAAAATTAGCATTATATGTCATACATATATGTGCACAGTGTCATACATTATTTGTGTGGCTTGGTTTACATACACTTTTTTCATGCATTTGTAAAGTATGGATATCAAAACAATTTTGTGTGGCATTTGATGAAATGCATAGGCGCAAATCCCGGGGGGTCGGGGGGGTCCGGACCCCGCCAATAAATTGCGCCAAATTTCCGAAATCTCGTCTTTTGCTGTCGTTTTAGAGCACTGGACACTTTATAACGAAAGAGTGATGAAAACCTACAATTCAACTTCTAAGAAAGACGTCGAAAACCACGATCTATTCTGGTCCCTTATCGTATGTTGAGAGAATCTATACTTGATCTGTTATCGTTCCTAAAATTTGCTTAAAGATTTGTTTTCATTTCAAAAATATATCAGTGTGAGATTGGAAGTTATATATTATCAGGATATAATGTCTACTCTTGATATATATTTTAAACGGAAAATAGAAACTGAAACCTCGGATTCAAGCGAACATTCTACTTCATCAGCTAGAATTTTAACAAAATCGACTGGAGCAGAAAAGCGGCCTCGCCACGATTTAGAGAAGCAACATCAACAACCATCTACTAGTGCTGAAACCGATATTACTACAGAAACTCACTCCACATCAGGAGCAGACGAGCCAGCATTTGCGACTGCAGGATTCAAAAATTGGAAAAAAGCACTGGAAAAATTTCAAAAGCACGAAAAAAGCGAGTGCCATCGTTTCAGTGTTCAGCAACTACAACAGCAAATGAGCAGCAAATTATCGGCAGCAGTACTATGCCCTGCTAGACTCCGCACTCTTCAACTTGAAATCTAGATTCGATCAAAAGATCTCACAATTTACCGAGATTTGGAATCGGCATTACTCAAGGGAAAATTGAATGCTAGCTTATCCTTGTACCCAGAATTCGACTACCAGCTTGAGTCTCAACTGGAAATGTTCCGTCAGCAATACAATTACACCGACCTAGCTGGAGCAATGATAACTTTGAAAGAATTTACGCCTGAGGTCCGAAGAATGTTTTTTCAAGTAGAGCGTTTGGTTCGTTTATGTCTTGTTATTCCGGCATGTTCCGCTGAAGCCGAGCGCAGCTTTAGTGCGCTGCGTCGTCTAAAAACATGGCTGCGATCAACTATGGGACAGCGCCGGCTGAACAACGTTGCTGTCTGCCATTGTCATCAAGACCGCTTGGATAGCATCGACGGCAGCCAAATTTCTGCTGAATTCATCTCAAAAAGTGACATAAGGAAAAATACATTTTTGATGTGAATTTGAAGTCTAGAGGGGACAACCGAATTGAATTGACGAACAATGACATTGAATTATTTTCTCATACAGGTGGGCTTGATTATTTTCGTGAAAAGGGAAATAGTGTATATCATATTGCAGATAGTTAGAAAAAAATTCAGACATATTGGACTTCTCATCAAGTGACAGGAGAACGCTGGAATAATTTCTATTATGAATAGTCTGGAATTTACTTTGACCCCCCCAAAGTCCATAGCAGATTTGCGCCAATGATGAAATGGTTTTTTCGTTTGTCTGAATTGTTAGATACGCTTGTATAAAAAATACAATTGTACGTGCTTGAAATTTATCCCTTTATAGTATGACATATACTATATAACGTAAGAATCTTCACATGTATTTGTATGAAATACCATAGCTGCATTGTATTAATTTGAATGTTAATTATATGAAACGCAACATATCCAATGTATGAATTTTAATATATATTTGTATGAAAAATAATATATGTATTGTATTGCATTATAATTTTTATATTTATTTGTATGAGATTAAATATATTCAAAGTATGAGTTTTCATACATTTTTGTATTAAATATTATATAACTAATGTGTGAATTTTTATAAATGTATAAAATATGATGCACCTAATGTATGCATGTTTGTAGTGAACTGCTATTTTTGTACTAGTTTTCCATTTTATGATATATTTGCTTTTATATAGCTTCAAAAAATTATGTGTTACAAAACATACATTTATTTTCTGAAATTTCATACAAATTCAGTGCAAATAATCATACATGTTTTGTATGCAATTTGTCACACATATGTTGTATGAAATTTCACACAAAAGAATATGTAACGAGTCATACAATACTTATGTATCAGTTCATACAGAGTATATGTAAATAACCTATTCTGTGTTACAATTTATGCAAATTATGTACCGAGTGTCATACATTTATTGTGGTTAATTTGTTACAATTTATGTTGACATAATCATACGTAAATGTATATAGTGGTACACAATCCATGTAGGATTTGTTCGCCATACCATTGCCAGTATTTGTTTTAGTTTTGATACAAATTGTAGCGAAATTATATCACACAATAATTGTACGAAATTATCATCATACAAATTTTAAGAAAGCAGGATTAACATCTGCAGGTCAAAACGATACCTAAACGAACTTAAGGTTGTCAAAAATTTACGGATCTTCTTTTTCCCTAAATCTGCAGCCCAATCCTTAAAACGTAAACAACAATTTGAAACGACAGAAAAGCTACTGTAAGTTTTTAATAAAATATTACCCAACTTTTTTTGCGCCCTAATTTTGTACCCGATGGGATTTGGAATTGATTTGCCTTTTTATGCCAAGGTAGAATATTTGGTTTAAAATGACAAAATTTGCCCGAATCAATGTTACAACCGATTAACTGACAAATTACGGAGATTGACAATGACAGGCTGGAAAAAAATAACTGCTCACGCTTCTGTTGTCTTTTGCATATTTCTTCTATACATTTTTTTTCGGAACAAAATAAATTTCAGTAGTTATACAAGCCTACAAATGACTCATTTGACGTCGTAACACAGCAGGTGCGATCGGTATATGCCGTACTGTATAGGGTATAATAATAATAATAATGGCTGTTTGTAAAGAAGAGTTTACCAATGTTTAGTTTTCTATATATAAGCTCCACAAATTCGACCCTAGAGCCCCGATAGTCCAGTGGATGTCATGGACAACTAAACATGGTCTACTACCTGCGTGCTGTTATACAAGAGTGCAAATGACTCAACTGACGTAGTAACACAGCAGGTGTACTGGATATATTCCGTAATGAATAGGGTATAATAATAATGGCTGTTTGTAAGGATGAGTTTACTAGTGTTTGGTTTTCTTTATATAAGCTCGAAAAATTGACCCTAGAGCCCCGATAGTCCAGTGAGTGCCATGGACAAGCAAACATTGTCCATTGCTTGTGCGCTCTTAGAGCGCGAAAGATATCTCAATATATTTTTGGACGTACGACAATGTTGTTAGTTTTAAGCTTTATAGAATTTCTTTCGTTAGTCATCGCCATTTCGACCCTACGTGAACCCCAGAGTCTAGCCGATGTCATGAAACATATTTGCACAACCAAATGTCGATAAAACACTGAACGTAGCCTCATATATTTCAGGCGTATAACAATGTTGGAATTGTGTTACAGCGTACTTTTCTATTACAACGTTTTTGTAGAATGCAAATGCAGCTGTATGTAAACAAAATTATAGTGCAATACATTGTCAAGTATGATCAGACCAGGGAAATAGAATATATATAACAGCCCTCCCGCAAGAAATAACCACAACACAGATTGTATTAGCACTATAAAGCAAACCTGTATGGATGGAGTCTTGTACTTTTAAAATATTAGAGGGACTGCAACTATTATATCATGACCTAAATGCCAATTCAGTCATACCGGCAATATGACATGTCACAACTGCATTTGTAATTTAGACGAGTCTAAATACCAATGCTTCGTAACTTGTAGTTTACAATTGGTAAAGTACCTATGCTTGTACTATCGAAAGTTGTCGATTGAGTAAGACATTTTCACCATCGCCAGCTATAATTATCTTTGTTCCATGTGTCATTTTCTTTATAGTTTATTGCAGGATAATATAAATTTATCGTTGCTATTTGAAAGTTTTCACAAAACTTCCAAACACCCCAAAGTGTATAATACATTTGTTTGAAGTGTACCGCATGACGACTATGCATATTAATATGAAACGGATTAGAGTTTGGACTGGTCGATTCTACAACTTATGTTGTGATCAAACTGATTTCACGTTTGAACTGCTACATATATATTTTGAACAACGAAATACATAAGAAGCTGGTCAACTCCGAAAATTGAATTATAACAGCTTTTTGTCGGTCAAGCATTTCCCTATTTGGTTCAAGCCCTGTAGTGCCTCGATTATGTACAGCCTGCGCAGAACGCTGTTTTAGCGTTACGGTAGAAATGGATTTGCCACTTGCTGACGCTTTGTATCATTCACGTTCGAGGACCGAAGCCCAACGGGAGGAGGGTAGTCGGGTTTCGGGGGAGACGTTGTGTGAGCTTGAGTATGAATGCTTTGTATATACACAATATATAAAAATAATACATAATATAAATTGCTTATTGTTATATGCATGGTATTGTGGGGTGACATTTTTGCAAAAATGACCCCAGATTTTACAAGCAAAATTAAGAGACTAAATATATCAGCGAAAAAACCTTGGTTTAATACTGAAAGTTTCCAAGTTTCTTTTTACAAAGAACTATAAACTTCTGCAACATATTTTTATTTTCATTATCCACAAACCATGAACCACTTCCAAATAACAATAATTGATTCCAGCTTCAAGTAGATTATGAACGAGAAACAATTATAACTTTTGTGCAATACCCAAGCACTGAAATTCGGCTAAAATATTGTCTCTTTTTAAAGAACCGTAAATAAAAACAATTTTCCATTTCCAACGAAATACACTAAGGATATCCAACCAAATGGACTAAAATACAGCGTAATGCATAAACGTACCTATCATCTTTACAGCCGGGATCATCTCGCTCGCCAGATAAACATGATGTGACGCATGATAATTTTTTTACGGCTCTTGACATTGCCACAGAGGTGTATATTTTGCAATTATTATGACTATTTAAATAAACGTAAAACTATAGTTTCATTGTGATAATTTGAAATTCGAAACTTCAGTTACACACAAATTTCTTACTGACTTACACATCCAGTGATGTAAATCCTTCAAAAATCTTGGGTGGGGGTCCAACTCCAGTGATATTTTGAAAACCTATGCACGAGATGAATACAACTATATTTCTTAGCCCTCTTCATTTTGGACTTGACTTGCTGTCTCCTGCTTTAATAGTGCTACTATGTTGCAATTTTGAGACTGCTATTAATACAATATAAACAACTTTTCTGTACGTTTTAAAATAATTTCGGTAATGAATTTAACAATCAGGAGATTACCCGAGTGGCGAAATTATCCTCATGTATTATTATGGCACAGAATCTTAGGTGGTCACGGTAGACATCACCTTTCAAAATTGGGAGTCCCGATCACCGGGACCAACATGCATTTACGCATATGCACACATTTTACCTGCAAATGTGACTATTGGGTCTAATATTAAATCTGTGGTTACTGGACCTGGTACGGTATCAGTGGTTACTGGAACTCATAATGAATCCGTAGTTACTGTATCTGATGCTGAATCAGTGGTTACTGATTCTGATACTGAATCCGTGGTTACTGGGTTTCATATTGGATCCGTCGTTACTGGACCCGATATTAAATCCGTAGTTACTGGGTATGTTACTGGATCGGTGGTTACTGGCTCTGATATTGAATCTGTGTTTACATTGTCAACTTGTTGAACATCAAAGGTTGGTTAATTCTAAAACAAAAATAGCAATTGTACATCTCGTTCAATGGGCACGCATTGCATCAATTAATTGGTGAAGGTTTGTACTATTTGTTAAACGTAAAAGAGACCTTACTGAAAGTAAAACGTTAAGGTGATTGTAGCAATCTTTGTCAGTGTGGATACACCGTAATGCTCTTTGAGCAAATCCGATTAATTCTAGAATGGGTATGGCCGGAAGTGTAAAGTTTTTGGTCTAATTTGTGATCAAATTTTGAATGGCTCAAAATAGTCCTGATGGGCCGCTCTAGCCACCGTCTGGATCCGGTAATGACACGTTATGATAATATCAGACGCCAAATCGAAAAGTCATTAGTATTCAGTAGTATTAGCTACAAACTGGTTGATTATGTTCTGTCCAATTTGTGTGTGATCGAGTATCAACGTCGCAATATTATGAGATACAGACGACATTCAGCCCAATTTCAAGCTAATATGAGCGTAAATATTTAATATTACGTTGTCTAACATGAAAACTTCTGGTTTGACGTGGCATAAAGTTGGACGACGGTTTTGCCCTAGGCAGAGTGACAAGACAGGATTTACTAAATTACAGAATTATGCCGTTACGGCCGCCATCAAAAGTTATCCAGTTGCAAAACCATGACAATTTTACGACATATAATTTACTTTAGTGTGATTCTCCTACAATTTGGCTTATATATACATACATATCCCTAAAATTTTGAACTCCATTTGTATATTAGTCACAATCAATAACCGCGGTCATCATCGCAGAGAACTCTCCGCCATGGAATATCACTGAACACGGCCTTCATCTCTCGCTTAACAACTCATCCCCCGTCTCAAATGTTCTTCCGCGTGGTTACTTACAATCGACACTTGGCGAAAAATGAAATGCCATTTTAGGGAACCGGTCAAGTTTCAAGTTTGGCACATGACCAACCCAGCTGAGTCGCCACCGCCGCTTTACTGTATCGCCAAGTGTGTGCATTATCTGAACAGCCGTCATATATCCGCGAATATGATCTCGAAGCGAAACGCCTGGGATACGGCGGTGGCACATCATCTCAACGGCGTTGAGACGGCGACTATCGCTTTCTCGAATTACCCACGTTTCACTGGCATACAGGAGGCATGCTATGATGGCGGCTCAGAAGTCTACTAGCTTCGTTTGTAGCGTAATGTTACCATTGTTGTTTATTAAGGCAGGATAATACTCTAGAGGCCTTAGCAACACTACTGACGATATCCGACGGTGTTCCAATTGTACTTTTTTACCGTTGAACCGAGGTATGGGGACTCATTGACCACTTCAAGCTGATGACCGTCTACCTGGAGCATTAGTTGCTGCAGAACCAATGCCTTACATTGGTCTTTTCGCCGCTTGTATTCAGACCAACACGTTTAGCAGAAACGCTAAGCTTCAGAAGCATTGACTGCCGCCTAGCGGCAGAGTTGGCTAATAGTACTAGGTAATCAGCGTAGAACAAGTAGCTGACATTGACACCTTCGGAGAGAACAATTCCATCCTCTCGCGTAGTTACGCTGTTTCAAACTGGTCAATCAACGGTGAAGCTGAAAAGCGTGGAAGACGCTGGATCGAAGCCGGCTCGAGAAAGTCGACAAATGCAATCAACGTACTGTGACAGAATTCATGGTGAGTTTGCATTAGCTGCCGAATCGTAAAGATTTCCTGCGCATAACTGCGTCCAGGGCGAACGCCCACCTAGTGTTCCCGCTTAAAGTCCTTGCAGCAAACGCTGCATCTATTCCAGGATTTTCTGCGCAATCGGAAGCAGCTATATGTGTCGATAGTTTTTACATTGCGTGGAATCGCTTTTTTAAAGAAGGGCAAGAACACAGCTGTTTTATATTCGCGTGTATTGACGCCATTTTACCTGGAGCAGTTTCTCTAACGCGGACGACAACATCTCCGGGCAGCTCTGAAACCCTCGGGTGGCACTCCGTCAACACGTAGTGCCTTATGCAATTTGAGCGTTTAAAAGCGTCGGTTATCTCGTAAGACGACGGCGGTGCTTCAGGACTATTGATGCCGTATTCACACTGGCATATATTATGTAAAACATATTGCAAAACCTATTTCTGAGAGTCCTATTCAGTAGAGCCAATGCTCTAACATTTCGGCATGTAATATGTTGCGCGATAAACTAAAAGTGCTGAGAACAGTTATGTATTGAATAATTTCTATATTGTACGCATTACTCTTCCTACGGCTCTATATCTGCTTTAGTAGTTGTATAGTTCTACAGAATCTGCCGAAATTGATGAAAAGATTGTCATTTGCAACAGGTATAGCTTGGATCCTTTTATAGTCAAAAATCTGGCAAATATGGGACATGTATTTGGGAAATGCCAGATGCAAAGACATTTGCTGTTATAATGTCATTCCCTAACTTTTAGAAATTGGAATTCAGCAGCCTACGGTAGGATTGGGTGAAAGTTTGGTCCTAAACGGCAACATTCTTTACCGAACCACCTCTGAATGGGTCGGCCCATGGTTGCTATTGATCGATTTTCACGTCAGCAGGCATCACTGACGCTCTTCTAGCAAGCAACCTCACAATTCTCCAATTAACGTAATTTTAAAGTAAATATATGGATTGACAATTTATTATTAACGAAATATGATTTTATGGCTGAGATATCTAGACCTGTAGCAGCTGAAATAGTGTCTAGTGAACGTCATCTCTTAGTAATGAAACCCCCCATCGACGTTCTTCACGTACACCTTTGATGATCAGTTTTCTTTGACTCGTTGCTCTGTAACGTCGATACAATGAAAGCAACCTTTCTGATATCAGGAGGCTGCAAATTCATAACTTTTGAATCTCTTAATAAATGCAAAGTTATGAATTTTGGAAAGTATAACGCAGCTAACAGTTAATGGTTATCTAGTTCACATATCAAGAAAGTTTCTAAACTTTTTGACATGGGTGTAGAGATTATTGTGAAAAATTCGCTTTTTCTAAACATTGCATGAACTTAGTAGTTGCTGGTTTTAAAAAGGTTAATATCTTATTAATACATAATCTTATTTGAAATACACAATTTCAAACTGGAGCCATCAATTTTTAGTACGACTCTATGAGGCATTTGTTAAACGCAAATTAATGTAAGCTAGTGTAGTTTGGTATCTCCACTTACTCAGAGATGTTCTAATTCTAGAATGGGTTCAGATACTCTTCGCTCGTAGGGTACAATAATATCATATTATGTTATATACAGAGCGACTTCGTTCATTAAACTTGAAAAGCGTAGATGACGCAATAATTACACGCAATCTGGTGTTTTTTATATAAATTATCCATCGTTTGGTGTCTTTGCATTTTAATGTATCCTAAAACTGCTACAATTAATTACCTGACCTATTGAACGGTCTTACATAGAGTTATGTACAGTTTTTTTATACATTTGTACGAAAGCGATAGAATTTACCGACGCCAGCACTCGCTTTGTGCTTAAAGTACTTAAATTGCTGTGCAGGGTTACGAGAAGATAAATTCAAATAGTTGGTCCCACTCGTGATCTTTTTAGGATCTTTTTAGCAAAAAATATTACAGCACTTATTTGCTTTTATCAAAATGAAACATTGTTGAAACAACCTTGGTCTTATTTTAGGATCCATCTAATAGAGACATTGAGGGATGTAATTGCCATATTAAACTTACACCAATAGCTAGATACTAAGCCGAGACCGTTTAGTTGGTAGCATTAATTTAATTTTACTCAGATACAAGGGCGTAGTCAGGAATTTTGAAAGGAGGGGTTGGTCGCGGCCCACAGTGGGTGCCTAAAGGTGGGAGGGTGCGGAAGGGTCGCCCTCAGAAATGTGAAATCGGGATCAAAGAGGGTATGTCATTAGGTGATACACGTTTCTACGAGCTAACCTTGTACGAGCGGAGAAAGTTTCAATGAAATTGAACTTCCTAGCTCGGAATATGAAGTGGTATGTTATGAGCGCCGCAAACAAGTGAAAATACGACTGTTGCCAAAATAGTGAATTTTGTTCAAAAATTTGAAGTTTGGTCAAAAATACGGTTGAAAGTGATTGTTTTCAAGGTCGAGAGGAGTTAATTTTAGAACAATTTTAACATGATTTTCAGCTGGAATCATTCGAAAAAATTTGCTTGGGGTTGAACCAAAAAGGAGGGGTCACGACCCCCTCTCTGGCTACGCCCTTGCTCAGATAGGTTGCTTTAATAATTTTGTGCCAACGGTAATGTTTCTGTAGGGGAGCGTTGATGGTAGCACGCTGAATCATGTATACATCTAACGCAATGATTATGTCTGCGAACTTATATATGATCCACATCGGACAAGTTTTGAACAAGCTATGTCCTGTAAAAACAAAATGAATTTATAGATTATATGTCTCCAATTCAAAAATGGTAATTTTGATGAAACACCAATAATCTTTGTACCATTTGATGCTGCTCGTCGAAGCGGTTAAAATATTAACAGTCGCATCAACAGCAAGAATGATCGTCATAACAACCCTAGCGTCGGGGATTCATCTTAAGGCGTCGGTTGCAGAAGTACCGAAAGAGGAAGCAAGTTCACTTGATACGTTTGAAATTCGCCCAAAGCCAACAATTGTTTGTAAGCTTTGTTGTTTGTATTTAATTCCAAAGCTATACTCGAAAGTCAAAGGAAGCTTTCATAAATTGTACAGCAAGAATGCTTATTGGCCATTATTCAATTACACATATATACATGTATGTGTGGACCATGTGGGATATAATCACGATGGTTTAACTTCCTTGCCCATTTAAAAATGTTAAAACCAGGTCTTTGTTAATACAATATGGCTCTAATGCAATTTTTGCGAAAAATTTGGGTCAAAACATGACCCGCAGATTTTTATTTCAGCTGGAATTAACAGCTATTTGAAGAAATCTATCAAATTGAACAATCCAAAAACCCTTCGAACAAAAAATAAATTGTCCGTAGACTTTTTCCGTCAGCGTTTCTGCTATCTTGGTAAATGCCCTGCGTTCAACTACCAAATGACGCCGACCTTTTTCCTACAACGTAACGTAGTATGCGGGCATGTTCATCTTAGAGTTCAACAATTACTAGATGGAAACCTGCATTTTTGCTTAAGTAATGTCTTCTATTAACTCCAAAGATAAACCAACTGTAACATTTTATTCTATGGTGTTCGGCTGGCACAGTGCTCTTTTTTTCTACACTACTTGACTTTGTTTTACTTTAAAACACATAACTTTGCCACACAATCTGAGAAACGAGTAATTGCTAATTTGGTTTTCATTTCAATTTTTATCAAAGTATTTCATTGCTCTTTATTTTTATATAGCATATTTTTCGTAGCAATCAAATATATATTATTTCTTTCATTATCGGATAAGCAGTAAGTATATCCTTTGAAGGTAACGGTACTCAGGTTTGATTATGGGCTCGGCAACATGGCAGTAAAATCCAACCACCCTTTACGGCCTCTATATTAGGGACATAGTTTAGATTTGAGCCTTAGATGTATTTTTAATTTCTATTTATATATTAACACTAATTTTATTATTAAAGTTTTAGTCTTGAAGTTAGCGACATTGGAAAACAAACTGGTCACGTTGGAAAGGGAAAACAAACTGGTCACGTTGGGAGGGGAAAACAAACTGGTCACGTTGTGAGGGGTAAAAACTGGTCACGTTGGGAGGGGAAAACAAACTGGTCACGTTGGGAGGGGAAAACAAACTGGTCACGTTGTGAGGTGAAAACAAACTGGTCACGTTGGGAGGGGAAAACAAACTGGTCACGTTGGAAAGGGAAAACAAACTGGACACGTTGGAAAGGGAAAACAAACTGGTCCCGTTGGGAAGGGAAAACAAACTGGTCACGTTGGGAGGGGAAAACAAACTGGTCACGTTGGGAAGGGAAAACAAACTGGTCCCGTTGGGACGGGAAAACAAACTGGTCACGTTGGGAAGGGAAAACAAATACGCATATTTGAAAAGAAAAAATTCCGTACAAAATAAATGTATATCCTTTGAATAAAACGGTTTTCTATTAATTAAAATTGTGTTTTACATTCATAACTAAATTATTACATTTATTTACAATCAATAACTCAGTGTTTAAAAATTTTCAAATGTGGTGACCTAAAATCATTATAAAAGCAAAACGAAACGTATTTAATGTAAATTAATAATCATCAGAAAAACTGTTATTTGAATCGTAAGCCTGATTTCGGACTTATGATTGGCAAACGGCATGGAAAAAATTTTGTCTATATTCGCACGTTAAAGACTAATTATTGTAACTGAAAATATTGAGCTGTAATAGATAAACGTCACTCAGTCAACTGACGTAGATGAACCAAGCTATAAATAAAACAAACACTAACATTTGGGCTTTATGATAAAAAAAATGAATGTCCAAGCCAAAAAGCGCTATAAATCGCTAACAATTTTAAAACGTAATGATAATGTAATAATTTTAAAGCATCTGCAAAAATTTGTACCGAATACGTATCTTTAATATTTTTGGAGGAAGAAAAACGAAAAATTGTAATTTCAAATGTCAAAATCGATCAACGTACGCACGCGAAACTTTAGATTAACTTAAACATAAATACACCATAAACTGAAAACCTAGGCTAAGGCTTAGGCAAATAGGTAGGTAGCAGCTTTGAGAACAGATTTGGTATTAAAATAAAATGCCAAAAATACCAAAAAAACTAATAACAACAACAAGAAGAATCAAATGTTTAAACATTCGTATAGTTCACCTGCCGCACAGCGAAAGGTGTAAGCTAGAACCAATTTTATACGGTTTTATTGGTAAAATGATCAGCAGCACTGAGGATTACGATTAGTGATGACAACAAATGTGCGATTTTAGGAGTTACTATTAGTGGAGAGCGTTTCATGAGTATTATACTGTTTATTCTCAAGAAGCCATCACGAATGCTTGTTGCCAAGAATTTCTTGATGTTATACGACGCTCTTCGTCGTCACTATATGAACCTGTCCGGTATGACGCTATCCATTTTACCCGTAGCCTGCCTAGTTTTCATATAGCGACGTCGAAGAATGTAAAAAAGTATCAGTTGAGGTATATGTTTAATGACGATAGTAGGTGATCGATTTTAGAGAGCCTTCACCAAGATTTCGTGATGATTTTTGGAGAATAATATGACACACTTCGCAATCACTATGTAAACACGTTCGCTTTACTGTCTTATTTGGGAAGCTTTACCAGTAGTAAAGTTGTCCTTAGAAAATCTAACTAAACAATGAAATACACGTATATTTTAAAAAGGTTTTTAATGTCTAAAATTCAAGGGAGACGCGGTGGATAGAAATAGATCAGTTTCCAAACTTAGGCTTAGTGACAGACTAAGGCTTAGTTACGTGTCACGGTTTTAAGGTTTCGTCTTTGCCTTCATTTTATTAAGATCGGCTTCACCTTAGATAAATCGAGATTATTTTACCTTGTGGAGCTTAGCATATCACATCACTAAATGTTGACATTACACTGGGTGAAGATATTAAATAAGAGCAATTTAGGACTTTTAAAGAATGTTTCGGGAATTTTAACTAAAGAGAATTAATGAGTTGGTGGTAATTTAACGTTGTGTGTAAGACACAGTTTTCTGAAAAATACTTAATATTTAATTACAAATTTAGCTGGTTTCAAATTATCATATATACTTTGTGAGAACAAAGAATGGCTAAACTAATACCAACAGGCCACGGTGTACATTTGAAGAAGAATAGTACATGCTTGTCTCACCGCATTGTCTATATTGCAGGATGACGCAGTCAAGTTTGTCGTCATTTGTTCCATTTTTGGCAGAGGGAGACGCATTTCCCCTGTTGCCTTGCTATCTCCACCTGCTCTTATTCCGCAATTGTACAGTAAACTAAATATGTTTCATTGTTCAATTATTTGTCAATTTGTCAAGACTGGACGAAACTTAAGAAGTGTGTGAACGTAACAAATGTGAGAAATATATAATAATAATGATAGCATTTATAACGCGCCTTTTTCGCAGAAGCGTTGCAAAAGCGCAAATTTATAGAGATTTTATAGCTCCAGGAAGTGCGGAAAATGACGTCAAACTTGACCGCATCATTGCGCAAACCGTGTAAAATGTAGTGCGGCATATCTGTCACACCAATTTTCAAGCGTCTATTATGGACTCTTGCAAATATTAAAGAGCATCTCGAAAATACAAAATTCAAAACAAATCGAAAAAAATTTCCTTAAACTCGGAAGTGTACAGCCAAGTTTTAAACCTAGACAGCATATCCAACTTATAATAGTAAATACCAGGAGTGCATTAGGGAAGAGTATGAAACTTCCCTGCAATTTAATGTTTGATGATACGGGCGTCTTCGGCCTGACCCCTCCAGTTTCTGGGGGAGTAGCTCGTCCCGCATACTGGGAGGGTCGATTTATAAGCAGCTGCTTATAATCCGCCCCCCCAGAAATTGGGGGTCCGACCTACCCCCCCCCCCCCAAATAAAAATAAAAAAGTGGGGGGGGGGGGTCAGGCCGAAAGCGCCCGTATCATCAAATACGGGCTAACATATGAGTGTAGGGAAGTGTCATATTCTTCTCTAATGCACTCTTGGTAATACTAAAAGCAATTTCTTGCCGGTTGAATTTATCTAAGTATACCAACAGGTTATAAAATACTAATAATTTGCCACGCTAGCATCTGAAAACTAACTATTAAATGTGGCAAAGGTCATCCCGTTTGTTTAAACGAAAACTGTTCTTCAACCGATGCTTTCAGAACCCAATACAGCATATTTTGCGACTCAAGCCAGGAAAACTTCGAAATAGTTGCTTATATTACGCAGAACACACTTCAATTTTCACTGTAAAACAACTTACTGCTTGTGTTGAATTGGGGCCGATGTTTTCCGTACAATCGAGAAAACATCGAACAACGTTCCTCGTCTTGGCTTCTTCTTCACCGAACTAGTCTCAACGTGAATCTGAGGACGGGTGCTAAACGGTGACCCTTCGGGTGGCGGTGATGGGGTCCAGTGTTGCTGACTAGTTAGAGAAGAATAAACTTGGCTAGCATCCATTGTACTTGCGCTACCTTCATGATCGTCGCTTGGATAATTATTGTCGTCATGTCGAAAAGTATCCGGAACCATTAGTGTATTTCGTCGACGGCCCAACTCGCTATCTCGGGACAACAATACACCGTCGTCGGACGAATTATAACTGTTGTAGTCGTATCGGATTGATGCCATAATTATATTCTAATTGAATTTTTTTTTTATTATGAAATTAAATAGGTCTTCAATTATCAAATATAGTTATTAAATATCGTAACTAATATTTAACTAACATTAATCTATATTATTACGATTTGATATCGGATTCTCGCTAAAAGTCAAAATGGACATTAATTTATCGCAAAGCTAACGTATTAAATAAAAACAGCGTTGAAATGACGGGGCCCAGAGAGGCACGGGCCATACAGATTTTGATTGCCGCAACCCACCGGGATAGCAAGCCCTCTCAATTTTAGGACTGGGCCCCAGATTAGCAAACATTGTAAAGCCACTAAAGCGGAAACCAATTTAGGGTATTTTAATCATCAAACACGTATTTGTTACGGCACTTTTAACCCTCTCATGCCCGTAAGATCCAAATGGACCCAACGCACATTGCGACTCGTTGTGTTTACTGAGTTTGTCGTATATCGTACGTTTGAACGTGCGTTGTTATTCGCTCGCATTGTGAGGTTCCTTAAGCAACCGAGCAACAGCTCTCAGATAGCTCAGTGGTTTGAATACACAAGTTTCAACCGTACGTTTCGGGTTCGATCCCTGACGCAGGCTTGAGTTTGTCAAACATTGTACGATACTCAAATTAATTCGGGCATGAAAGGGTTAAGCAGCTGCTTTAGCTAAAAACGGCTTGGACCAATTTATTACAGCAATATCTCGTTAACCTATGCAACGTTTAGAGGCGTACACGAAATGCATGCTACGGCGTTCTCGACAGACAGTCAGCATTATTGGCGATACCCCAAAACTTCACCCAATGGATTCACCCTGCAAATCTGTTGCAAGACTTAGACTAATCTTAAGTCTAAGAAAGGGTTGGACTAAGCTATGCGTTTTTCTGACCATATAACTTATGCCCGCTCAAGGTGACATGGGTCATTTCACCCAGTCAATGTAAAATTGAACGAACATTATAAAACTAAAGAACTATTTTGTTTCCTCTCCCACATCTACAAAAGCTCACTCGAAAATGTAAAGGCTTGTTAAGGCTGCATACAAGTACTTCAACCATTGATGGTAACATATTGATACTATATAGTTTTGACTCAAAATTGAGGCTTTGAAAATCTTTATTTCCTCGCTACGATATTAATAAAAGAAAGTTTATTGGTATTCTGCCACATGCTGCACCCATTGTGAAAAGTTAACCAAATTAGTAACAGCTTACAATTTTTTCGGGAGTTGGGTGATCTAGACCTCATGGGTGTAAGCCCCCTGCTCTATGAATATGTAACGTTCTATCTTAGCTTGCCAACCATGTATTTTATCATAGCTCCCCACCAGACTGAAAATAGTTCCCTGGAGACTGAGGTCTAGTATACATAGAGTTTGTTTAATGGTTTGAATTTGTTCTCTATAGTATATAAAAACGGAATCGCAAAGTTTTATTGTTTGAGGACTGAGCGCCAATCCTAACTTGCCATCCGAAGAATCTAACTGAGCCGAGCGCAGTGGGGCATCCAGAACTTTCCGCACGGTGGGCACAAGATTTTCTAGGTGGACCGCAACGTAGCTATACCTGGCATACATAAATATACATTTCGCCAAATGTCATCCCATGCGGGGGCGGCTGGTTGACTCCCGTGCTCTCACTGCCTACGTTCGTAGCCGAACGGTCATGGTTGATGAAGACCCGCAAACCCCGACCATCGGATTATTGCCAATGAGGAGGCAAAAGGTGCACTTCCTTAAGGACCCCGACTACCCAATTGGACTTTGGACCTTGAGCGCGTATTTACAGTGCTTTACTAACCCACTTTGTCACAAATTAAAACAACTTTAACTACCGCCAAAGTTATTTACAAGCCAAGTCCATAGCAATGTAGAATAAATTTTTTATTTATATAATTAACAACATATTCCTTCTTCTGCTACCGATCAAATAAAATGAATATTAGGTTGAACTATAGAAGAAAAACGAAAATTGTCGCACCTTATGGTTGGCCAAACAGTAATTAGTTGCTTTTCATTGATGTTAGCATTTACTATACCGCATGCTATATGTTTTAAATATAATTTTAGAGGGACAGCATACCATGCATTGCCTAAATTAATCAACGCGAGAAAAGGCAAATAAGAAAGATACATGTTTCTGTGTATAATAATTAGCACAACTTACTCATTTTACGGCTAGTTTTAGTCAACTTGCATAGTTATAGTGTTGTAGAGGAGGGTTACCTCTTTTATGCGTCGGACCAACCCTCCCCCCCCCCTCTGCGGCGCTACAGGCAGCGAAATCATAGGCACTAAAAGCGCCGCTACAGCCAGACTAGACCGTGCCAATCTGCGAGCCTCTCCACGCCTGTCCTCGGAGCCCTGGCTAATCTCCCCTTGCAACTATGCACCTTCAACATGTGTGAGCATACCCATTTTTATGGCTATTATTAAGCATCTTGCCCATTTTTGAACAACTTACCTACTTCGGGTCTGTTTTCGGGCAACCTGCTCATTTTATTTTAGGGCTATTTTTGGATAACTTACCCATTTCAGGACTATCTTTTGTACAAATTAGCCATTTTAGGGCAACGCGCCATTTTAGGATGATTTCAGTGTATCACTCTATTAATGGCCAATTCCTGTACGCATAAAAGCATAGATGACAATATTGACTGTTATGTCATATTGCGAGACGGTGTCGACAGCCATGTTTAAGGGTATTTCTGTTTCGCACATCACAAATACAGATAGTTTATATAAACCCATAATTACAATTTTTTTACTTTGAAAAGTATGATAGGAAATAAATCAGATCTATACCCCAAGAGTGTGAATATCGCTTAATAAAGCTTTCCAAAGTGTTATATGACAGCGATATCGACTCAATATTTTTAGGTTAAATAGTTCTGTGGTTATATATTTTGGTCTCAAAACATTCGGGTTCTTCTCTATTTTACTCGCTTCATTTCATCATTTTGAAACGGCTCAGATTTGATACATATAAACTTTGACTTTGTAAAAAACATAATAACTGTCGTCCGTACGATTTTTTGGCGTTTGGTCCTGACAACTTCACTGTCAAAATTACGCATAAAACTAACCCTCAGTCTGAAAATGTTTTGACTTTTAATGCTATAATAAATATGTACAGTCGTGTGGCACAGCAAGTGGACATGTGGCGCAGCGATTAGTGCGAATGTATCAAAACATGAGGTCGCGTGTTCGAACCCTCTTGTGCGCATACTCTTCTGGATTACAGGATTAAAGCCGAGTTGCTTCAGGGTACCTACCAGTAAATGGGTACGATGTTGCTCGGAAAGTAAATTACGAGTTTCCCTGTTGAAAATGACATCCCTTCACGCCTTGTGTTCTGGCAACTCGGGACGCAATTACCACATCAGCATTCGCACCATAAGTACCGCTATTGGGCTTTAATACCTTAATAATTAATATATTTATAAGTATTTAGCTCAAATTGTCACAATTTATTTGCACATAGGCTTTATGACCATAGTATTATCATAACAGCATTTAACCTAGAGAATAGAGATTACGAAGCACTTACTTAAGGGCAGACGTTTTCTAAATTTTGTTGTAATTTAAGACTTTAAACGTGTACTTTCGAGTACGTATAGGTCCGGTATTTTTCCTATGAAATAAATTTGTCGATAACAAATCAGTGTAATATATGTAAGTAATAGTTGTAGCACAGCTATCGTGCGTTAAGTGATTTGTACGCACGGTTGTGACGAGTTCAGACGAATGCGTCAGCACGAGTTTTAACGAGTTAAACAACACAACCGTTCGTACAAATCACTTGACGCACGCCTGGCTGTGCTACAACTGACTTGTAATACAGCTAATTTAGCTAACCGTGCCTTAAGTCAATTTGATGCACGGCTTTAACTATATAAGCTGTGTTACAATCACAGATAATGAATCGACTTGGTTTGTGATTCGACAATGAAAGCTTTGAATGATTGCGTATTGCCATTCCCTGCTCTTCATCGAATTATTATTTATAGTTTGTTCTTAAATGTAACGATCCCCGTGTAGTATCGAGTGTACGTTATCTCCAACCTGCATTACAAAAAAGTTTGTCAGATATGAAAAACTGTAACTTTTGGGTTCATCGCTATATTAAAGGATGAGCAACCCGCTGCATGCAAGTGATGACAAACCGTCTGTGATCTCCCAGTGGTGAGATGATTTTATAATCATCGAAAAAATGTGGCATATTAAAAGCAAGAGTGACAAATTGATTTTAAGAAATGTTTAAATTCTGAATCAAAAAATTTTACAAGTTAGACAAACGGTGATAACAACAACTTCAACAACAACTGCATGCAGCATATAAACTAATATGTATATAATAATTATGTGATTTTTTCAAAATTATGGCACCTACATACAAAGACGAAGCTTTACAAGGCTACGAAACGAGCCATTTACGACAACCGTTTTATTGTACACTAGCAGTCTTCGTTTTGATAACGATCGTTTAGAGAAGAACACTGCCATAATTATTATATTCTGCAATGTGCCCCGAATAATTACCGGGCGTTTCGGGTATTAGTTAATACGCTATACGGTGAGAGTCGGATCTCGATTATTTGAATGGTACAGGTGTAGCTCTCGGAAAACAACACACAGCTCTTGATTTCATCTGGAACATGTGAGAGTTCTATATAATGTCAGGTAACTCTTCACTTGACCTTCTCATATTTGTGGTTGAGAAATTTAAGTATGATTTGACATGATCACCTAAACGCATGCTAGAAACTTTGCAGTGACAGTCAAACACTTTACATATACATCAGCCGTACATAGCATGAAAATATCTAAGATGGAAGGTGATAAAATCTTGTTAAGGAAAAATATTCGACGTATTTCACTGGTCAGCTGCGAAGTGTAATCTGATCGCTCAGTTGCCCAATTTTAATTTCATTTACCGAGAATCTAGTAATCAGATTAATTCCGATTAATTTAGGTGATGAAAATCTAAAATCACTGCAAAATTTTTCGAAATATCATATATAAAACACGAAAAAAATAACAAACCAAAATAATTTCAGAGTAGATAATATGTAGTATATTTAATAGAATATTGATATAAAACTAATAGTAATTTCATGTTAATTCTACGACGGTACTTTTTAAATCAAACAATAGCAATGTAAATTTTCTTTATAATAGCAAGATGTGCTAGGGATAGCTAAAATGCTTGTTTGGCATAAGAAATCTCGCCCAATTATGAAGATATTGTAGTAGTTTATTTAATAACCTTATCAGCAACATTCTGATCAACGTATGCTAGGGATTTCTAAAAGGCATGCTTGGCAAAGAAATCTTGCTTAATTATAACATTTTATAATATTTTTTCATAATAAGCTTATATCCACCATTTTAGCCTTGTTATATTTCTCAGTACAATTATAACATCCAGATTTATCTCCAAATTTGCTAGTATAATCTAGTTCCAATGTCGATAAAATGTTGCGCTTAGAGAGCAGGCCTAGGTACCACATATTAGTTACACCAGTATTTGATTAGATTATGGAGCTACACAATAGTAACATCGCACATTGTGATATGATACGCTAATTGAATTAGCTTCGAGACGTGCTTGTACGCATCCGGTGTTATCGGTCGCCATGTGACGGTCCTTAACGAACCAGAACACATCTTATGGATAGCGTAGTGGCTAACGAACACGGCTCGCGGCCAAATGATCCAGGTTCAGTTCACCGGTCCGGCAAATGTCTGTTTAGCATTATATAAAATTCATTTTAATAATGCGGAAAAGGGTTCATTTGGCTAGGACGCTAGTCCCGCAAAAGGTGAAACAAGGCAAAGTCACGTAATCATTATATAGAAGCTAATGACATAATGTAAATACTGTAAACATGTCTGAATTTTTTGATAGCATGTTCTTTTCTATATTAGTCGATACGTGGGTAGTATTCGTACTTCTCGTAATACAAAATATTAAGATAGGCTGAGTGGTTAGTGATATTCTGATAATAACCAGACTAAATTCGAACTCTAAATCTACGGGTCATCTCGCCAAGCAACTAAAATATCTAGCGAGTGACCAAATATCAATATTATTGATAGACAGGGAACAAAGCTGATAATAAACAATAATCTCCTTTACCCTGGTGGGTTAACAACTCTTGCCTCACAGCGAGATTGCGAATTGAAGAGTCTTGATGATTGTTTTAGTAAGCAGCTGAAATATGCGCAATTGCCTAAAGCTCGGCTTGCTTGACGTCAAAAATCATATGTCTTAACACCCGTACAACCACCAAAAGTGAAAAAATATAGCAATAACAACAAACAATAACAACAAAATTGGTTTAATTGGTGAAATCGATCATTGTTTGCGCCACATGACGTAGGAATAGGTGTTTTCAATGAAATATCTTAACGAGACTCATTCTAAAATTAGTTGGTAGAAAACACAAAACCCACGGTTTTTTGGGTTTTTCAAAGTTAAAAATAATATAATAACCTTTCGCTCTTGCATTTAGTATTATTTTCGCCCTGAATCGCATTATAGCGCTTGTTGCAAATTTTCTGGAACTCTGCTCTAAAACTCAGTTAAAAACAGGATAAGGTAAATACCAGATGAGCAACGCGATTATATTTTAGTTAAACACTAATCGTTAAGTCTTTTCCTAAGTGCCCCTATACCGCGGTAAGCCCTCATTTATGTTGCAAGAACCGCATTCGGCAGAAGCTAACAAACATATATAGGTCTAATTCACAAGCTGCAGTTGCATCTTAGTATATGCACCAAACTGGGGAATATTTTACATTTTCATTAAGCCTATAACCTTAACGAAAGAACGAACGTGAGCTACATAGTTTTGAATCCAATTTATGTCGACCTTTTCTGATGTTCTAAACTATAATCGTATTGTCTTAAAAATTATATGTGGCAATAATTTTACGATATATAAAATCCCTTCTACTACTCTTGGTTTACTAGCTCGAGGCTTCATCACGATTCAAATGATCGGAAGTTTCTGGTTTATTAAAACAACTTAAAGCATATATTCGTGCTCTTAATATTTTTCAGCCAGTTGCGATAATACGAATTTGAAAGCAATAGAACGTCTGCTGATTTTGATTTTTATTTTGATGCTCAATGAAAAATATAATATATAGTAAAACGAACTGTATAAGGCCCAAATCGAAACATGTTAATAGTTGAAAAGCTGTATCAAAAAAATTTTTTAATAACCTAACTAGTGTTTAATTTTTTTTTACTTTTGCTATCATATTGTTCAGAGAATAATAAAGGTGGGTAACGAGACGTTACAATGACTCAATAATATACACGGTAATATAAATTTCCATCTACTTAATTTCTCCAGCCTAAAATTTTTGGAGTACTAAGTTTTGTTGTTTGTAGAGTACAAAATTTTGTCGACTATGGGATACTAATTTTCTATTGTTTATGGAGCACTGATTTTTTGTTGTTTATGGCGTACGAATTTTTCTCGTATATGGAGTACCAATTTTTGTTTATAGTGTGCTACGTTTTTGTCGTTTACGGAGTACTAATTTTTGTTCTTTATGAAATACTAATTTTTATCATTTATGGAGTACTAATTTTTTATTGTTTATGGATAACTAATTTTTGGTTTTTTATAGAGTACTGCTGTTTTGTTGTTTCTGGTGTATATTTTTTGTCGTTTATGGAGTACTATTTTTTGGTGTTTATGGAGTACAACTTTTTTGTTATTTATGGAGTACAAATTTTTGTCGTTTATGGAATAATAATGCATTGATGTTTATGAAGTACTAAGTTTTTTGTTGTTTATGCAATACTACTTTTTGTTATTTATTTAGTATTAATTTTTTGTTGTTTATGGAGTACTGCTTTTTTACTGTTTACGGAGTACTAATTTTTGGTTGTTTATACCAAAAAATGATTATTACTGATATTAGTAAATTTTTTACATACATTTAGTAATGTAGGCTTGTTACTATATTAGCATTTTAGTACTGTTAAAGCTGAAAATATATATTTTCTGTTCAAAGCACGTTCCAAGTTTTATCAAATTCCCTAGTCACTTCAGTACAGTTACATAGACGGTAGAGGCGGTAATCCCTCGTAAACCATGTTTAACAGCCTAAACACCTGCCTTCAAATCGAAGGCGCGTGAGAAAGTAACCAATTATGAACTTAATTACAAAATTTATGAAGTAATATAGGAAGACTGGAGAATTTTCGGTTATCCACAATGCCTATTAACCCTCCGCTGAGACCAACTACTGTATAAGCCCACAGACTTTGGCAGTTATGAGTTATACCAATAGCCGATGATGCTCGACTCAGCTAAGAGTGTGACACTCTTTAGCTTTCCTACATAATCCACCGTGGTACATCTCGATCGTTTTTACCTTTAGCCTAAGTGGTTTTTGGCCCACTAAGTGGATCTAAAACATGAACCACCACACCCCCGCTCCTGAACCAAGACATGCAGACCACTACGAGGTATCAAAACCCTCGACTTATATCACATTCAGATTTCTGAACCCCTAAGTCCAGATCTCCCCAAAGTTTTCGATACATTAAGTTCAGTGCTCTCCGGGTTTCGAGCCATAATTTCAGCCCCCCCATGATTTCAAACCACGTTTTCATTCCTCTTCCATATAGTTTTCGACCCACTAAATTTTAGGTTTATTGGCTCGAAAACATTGGAGGTGTCTCAAAAAGTGGTTCGAAAGCAGGAGTGGGGTCTGAAAAAGTCGTGCGAAAAATATGGAGAGCTCTGAATTTAGTGGGTCGAAAACCTGGGTGGGGTATAAGTCGGTGGTTCGAAAATCTGGATGGGATCTGGATGAGGTGGCCCGATAAAATTGCTGGCGTGGGTTATGTTTTCAACTTGGTGGGTCGAAAACCTAGGAGGGCAAGGGCGAAAACGACCGCGACTTTACGTAGGCGATTATGCAGGAATAAAGAGTGTCACAGTCTTTAGCAGAGCCAACAATCATCGGATCTTGGTTATACGAAGTTTTCATAGATATTTCGTATGCACATAGGTTAAACAAATGGCTCAGATAAGAATCTCTGTCTATCAATGATTTCGCCATATTTGGAAACTCTGCTGCTAACTTGCTTTTATATCCTAGTTTGTAACGAAGCTGGATATACAAAACCCATCACTGAAAGTCTGTTTTCAGGGAAATCACTGATCAATAAAATCAGTGTACGCCTAATCAGCTAGCAACTGCGGTATAATGTTCCTGTCTTGTCCATCTCATTTTTAGGGCCAAACGTTATGTGGCTTGAAAAAGTCAGCTTAGCACGAAGGGGGTTCGGGGCTTTGACACCCTCTTGCTTATTTTTATGCTTATTCTTGCATAAAATATTAAGCTTATTAGGTTTACGCTTAGGATATCGTAAAAAGCACAGCATGCTTTTCGTTTATGCCACTAACACTGGTCATGGATGTAATAATGGTCAAGTTTTGGATTATTGGAAATACAATATTCATACCAGTCGTAGTGGAACTACATTTTTTGAGCGGAGCGACGGCATTAGTAATATGAACGTACTCAATGTCTTGGGAATATATTATTTCCTAGACAACAACGAGTAAATGAAAGAATAGTTTTATTCCGTTCAAATGAAAAGCAAGACAAAGGAAGTCACGTGGGTTATACAGCATGGTGATGAATGGCAATCGAAGCAACGCAATGAAATCATAGGACACCGAGTCTGAAAATAATTTTGACTAATTTTGAAAATAATGTGCGGTCTTTCTTGATTTTACTTCGATGCGATTGTTTCTTTTTTGCCATTACTCTAATGCAGTATGATACTGTATAAAATTTAACAATTGTGAAACAGATATATCAACTTAAAACATTGACGTACTGATATTTATCATAGCTAGGCCTCTGTGAAAAAGCTTAAAAACCATTAATGATAGCACCCTTTGCTGCTTTAAACATACCGAGCGGACTCAAATGAAATGACGTCAGTTCCGACTCGTACCGTCACTTTAAATCCAATCCGAAATATCAGGAATGTTGTAATTAGTAATGTTCCACAGAGCAAATATGTAATAGATGCTGAAATTTGTAGGTTAAAGCATAATATTACACATGCTACCCATCCCATACCGAAGAATTCTGAACATGTAGGCTTGGAAACGCATAATTAAAAATGTAAGAGTTGCTACTCGCCATACCTGAAAACCCCATGGTATATGCCGTTAAAACGACTCTACGACCAGTAATTAAGCTGTTATGTGCTTAATTAGGATGTTAATTAGCTAATTAGCTTAATTAATGATAAAATTAGCAAGTTGCGAAACTTCTAAAATATCAGGTGCCTATCCTCACATGATAAGCTTTCAAACAAAAAAAAGTTTTTTGAAATAGGTTCAGTGGTTCCTGAGATCCATGAAAGGCTAACGGACGAACGGACGGACGGACAGACGAACGGACATCGACTTTTTTGCTCCCAGACAGAAAATAAAAACGATTCGTTCTCTCGCCTCGCTTCGCTCGGCGACCTCGCTCCGCTCAAAAATTTATATATATAGTACCGGCATGTAGCTACAATTTTTACATTATATATCAGCTAGGCCATTGAATTTGAATGAAATATCAGTAATATGCGGAAAATCAGCATTTTAGTCGATGTTGTCACGATAGAGTTAATAGCAGTTAAAATTGGAAAATTTGATCTACTACTGTATACAAAAGCGAACCGAGGTGTAAATTATCGACCTGTAAATTTTGAAGTTTTTATCGTAAAACAATGTTTTCAATATAATGTTAAAAAATTTCAAAAAACGTCAAGCTTTCTTTGACAGCGTCAATTGCTTTGCTACATGACAAATTAAACTTATTGCTTATAACATGTCAAAATTTTAACCATTATTTTCAAAACTTTAACTTCATAAATGGAAATTTTGATCTCAAAACTGTACCTTCGTCTGAGCCGCTACGTCGGCTAAGAATATATCATTATATTACAAATTCCCATTAAACATTTTAACTTTTCCTTCCGCCTAATTTTTTAAGATACCGGAAATTTCTACCCAAATCAATTATAGCCATCTACGTAGAGAAACATAAAAGTTGTTTTACTTGAATGTAACATGAGATTCCAACAGTTATTTTTCAAAGGTTAAAACTATGATCATCTAAACATTATGCGCTTTTATATTTATGTATGTGGAGCGATAAAGTTTTAAAAGCAAGTTAAGCAAAAGAAAGCACTCTGGATATAGTGGTTTATACGAAGTATTATTTACAGGCAGCATTGTGTTTTTTCATTAAGTCTATGCATTTAGTTTATTTACTAGTAGTGTTCGGCTGAACCTGATACATTATAGCCGCCAGCAATACAGAATTTAAAGTTTTTCAGAAGCAAATTCATTCTCGATTAAATATAATGTAATAATGCAGCATTTTGACAACCGCGTTGCTAAATACAGGAACTGGTTACCTTTTTGTTTTGTTCTTTTGCCCAGCATAAGTCTATTTAAATCTTGCTTGTTCTAAATTAAAATTTATTAAAATTTTCGCCTAAACTCACGATTAGGCGTCGGACGTTGGATCCTTAAAAATAACAGCTTAGAGCGTAGGGGTTCGGTGGGCGGCAGAGCCTAACTTCGGCTTAAGTCTAGTATATGGCACATATCGGACAGAAGCTTAAACTACGACTAAGATTTAGGCTTAGTGTATCTAGAACAGCATAGCACGTATTTCAGTTCCTAAAAGTCAATTTCAATTGCTGAAAGTTATATTGACCTAAATTCCTAGTGTGTAGAGTACAAGTAGTGGAACAGTCTGCTAAAGTCCTCCGCGTTCTGTAAATAGAGATTTATCTATACATTCTCTACTTTCAATAATTATTTCGCTTGTCTTTTATTTATTTAATGGTTGCTACATATTGTCTACTTTTTACTCATTATCATATGTGTCATAAATTTCTAATTAATATGCAAACACCAAACGCTTCATATATTAATCGAATTAATAGTTATTATCAACCATTTGGACTTAAGCGATTATAAACCGGGGGACAAAGGAACAGGGTGCGAGCGGCACCCACCAAAAATATCAAGTTGGACGGGCAACTCTTCCTTCCGTACCTGATCCCACTATGCACGAAGATGATGCTTCTTATATGAGAATAAGATTTTGCATATCAGGTATTATGCTTTACTACATGCATTATATTAGCTATCCCAGTATCAGTTGGCACGCAAGAAGAGCTTTTTTGAGATTGACTAACTAAACTGGAGACTGTATTTGTAAAATGCCCGTTACAACTAATATTTTTATAAATCATTTCAAATATGCACAAAAATATAGGTCCACAATGTTTGTGGTCAGATAATTCCGGAATTTTGGCGGACAGATTTTTTGGGGAACATTTAGTGTTAAAACCATAAAGTTACTGGAATCCTTCGCTAAAAATATTTAAAATGCATGCAAGTAATACAATAATCACTCAACATACCAGTCCTCCAACGAAAATTTTGCAGAACGTTATGAGGAAGGGGTAGCGTTATTTTTTAATGTTTTAGGACTACGTGAATTTAGGAAGCGTATAAACTCAACCTAAATAAACTCGTTTAATTTTATTTGTTGACCTATATTAGGGAATATTATGTTGTGTGCAAGTACGCATTTCAAATTATCAACCATACAGGCAGGGGCGCAGATCTATCTCGAAAACTGTAGTGACAAAATTTCCAGGTTATTTTTTATATCAGCCAAACTAGAAAAGTCAAAAAGGTAACAGGGGAGTCATAAGTCCCTATACAAACTAAACATTGAAGGGCCTGGTGGGGTTATGAACCCCTGTCCACCCTCAACTGCATCCTTTCATGCATGTATGTTACTGCGTATTTCCCCACTAACAGCGAATTCTGTTAAACTTTATGAAAATTCCCAATTATTTAGAATTGTTGGCACTGCATTTAAAAAATCATGACATCGTTAAAATAAAGATAAAACTGATTGTATATATCAATAGAAGATACTGTAAATCAAATAATTGCTTTAGAAATTTTAAAATATCTTTTGAACACTTTGAACTTAGTAAAACAGATACTTTAGGATTATTATAGCAGAAAAGCAATTTTATCTCGGCTATTATCGTTGTTAATAATCCGGGGAAATGATCTGTCAAATTTGTCTCGAAATTTTAAAGTACGTTTAATTTTAAGTAGTGCACAATTGTATTCATCGACTGTTTTATCTATACTAACTCCAACGTTTCAAAGTGCCGTTAGTAACGAAATAAATTTTTCTGATAACGTGTGTTAGTTTTTGATTAAGCTGTAAAGCGAACGCCCGTTTACATTGTCACATTGCTACAAAGTCAGCGCGGTCGAAAGAGTTATGCATATACATCTTGGTTTAACATTACTAAAAATTTAGATGCCATGTTAACGAAATTTATAAAACATTTTAGGTACTTCTCAACGGCTGCTTATTTACATCTGAAACCACTAGTGATGTAATGATGTATACTTGCTACACACAAACTTTATAAACTAACACTGGTGACTGCAGTGTCGTTCTGATTTGCATAGGTTCAAATTAACTGAATGGTAGATATTTCAGTGTATCACAAGTGAATGCTCGTGACCGCTAAGTATCACTTCTGTACGGAATGCGTCAACTACGATAAGATATGTGCAGTGATATGGTAAAAGAAAATAATTTCCTATTCATTTTCGCATTTAAAATAAAATAAAATAAGTCGCCAATTATCGCAGTAAACTATAATCACTGCATTAAGGTTAAACTATTGTCGTATTTAGAGTAAACATTACTACACAATATTCTTCTGTTCAATGTGGATGTGATTACAGGCAATTTTTCACTGGATTGGAAACTTGGATTTTTGACAAAGATATGGTAATGTCCTCCTGTCTGGAATCTATTCTTACTATCGTAGCTTATTTAGCATCCGGAATCGACTCATCGTACATGTTACTATAGTTAACTACACTGTCAACTAAAACTACTACCAGAACTACTAGAACAGCAACTAGAACTACAAGTTAACAACACTGTCAGTGACTAAATGTTAACGGAAGTATTTCGAAAATGATTTTGATGAAGTTTTTCAGCGCAATTTTAACAAATCTTTTCAAATCGTAAAAGAACACCAAAGCAACCAACATTTCGTTTTAGCCTATTAATGCCTGCGGTTGTTCGACAACAACTACTTACGTTTGGAAGCATTGAACTAATTTAATTCGCCGTGTGGTTCTGGTTCTGGCTGTGGGGTTGTTCGCATGCTTTGCGAGGATGCTTAAAGATCCGAACAAAAGCTCAAAAATGGCTCAACGGCTAGTGAATGTGATTTGACCGTGCCGGGTTCGATATCACACGAAAAGATTTAATTGTTCGGCAGTGCTTTAAGACCGCATTATTTCGGATTAAATCATCATTTTAAACATGTAATCTAACTTATAAATACTAGCTGGAAAATGTCTTAATCTGCAAATAGTTACGACAAAAAGACGAGTGTACACAAGAGTGTAAGTATAAATTCGATTTATGCTATTTAAGATTTAGTTTGACTGTATAATATATGGCCCTGTGACTTAGCTGGGTATGCGAAAACAGACCGGGATTCCCCTGTTCTAATCCGGTTCGAGATGACTCATCTTTCCATTCTTTCAAAGCCGTTAATATAAGTAGTCCACATGCCAAACTGACTGGTTTCGGGAACAATGTTTGTTGCTCTAGTTTCCACTTCCAATCTCTGGACGGGTTGAAAAGTTCCGAACAACGGAGATCGTCGCAGCCACTTTGTATTCATAGAAATTTTCAAATTCATTTCCTATATATGTTATGCTGTGCAACGGAAACTAAGGTTTCTCGATAATCCCTTGAGGGTATCCAAATTTTCGCGTAGTGCTAGTCATCTTAATTTTAAATCAATTAAAGCACAACAATAATTAGCACAATCATAATTAATAAAACTAACTAACAAAAAATAGCAACAACAATAACAACTACAAATATTTTAGCACAGATAATATATATTAATATTAAAGTTTTTCTGTGTCTGTTTCAGTTTTCTTCCGAAACCAGCAAAAATATAGTTTGCAAGTGAGAGACGTAAAGCAAGATTTTATTTATAATATTGTGATCACAAATCGACGATATGACGCTGGTGGAACTGAAAATCAAGAACCGCAGCTGATGTTTGCCAAAATTATAATAATTATCGAACAATTATTACTATTATTATTTCACCTTCGGATATAAAGGTATGCTATGGAGTCGGGAGTAGTGGGTCCGATAATACCTTCCCGCTGCTTTTTGAATTCGATACTGATCTTTCTCAGCCACCATTTAGTCTAAATGGAAAATTCTGAAGCCCACATTTATTCTTTTCTGGTCGAAGTTATGTCAAAACTAATCTTAAGGAGGGTGCTACACTCTACCCCCATTTCACTTTTTGAGATAAGTCTGGGCCCGTATTAGTAATGCCAAAAATTAGCCAATGGTATGGCGGTGGTTGTTTCAAAAAACGTCTGTACATTTATTTTCTAACTTATAAAACAAAAAATAATTATTTTTTGATAAATACCGCCTAAAGACTCTAATTTTATATGTTATTTGTATTATAATCATTATTGTTATTTATTAAAATTATTATTATTTTATGTTATTACTTAACTTTTTGTCAGTTAATGGTTGCACTCGTCATAGAATCTCCAGGCATTGTCAGAATATCAATCATTGATAAAATTGTAGAATATCCATATTAAGTGACACAAAATTAAAAAAATATCAGTTCTCTAAAAGCATATAATTCGAAGAGACCAGCCAACGCAATAATAACTGCCAAAAGTTCCTATGTCAGTTAACCGTTAAAGACCGCATTAATTTGTGTATCGTGCAATGTTTGACAAATCCAACTCAACCTTTGACTTGAAACTACATTGTATGGTTGTAAGTGGCAAATGCCCATCATTGCGCCAGGATAATCCGTAAAGCGAAAGAATGATACTGCACGTAAGAACGTACATAATGCGAGAAACTCAAGTAACACAATACTGAAATGAATGCTTTGGCATCTTTTAATGGCATTTGCCATTTTTGGTTACCTCGTATATGACTCTATGATTAGTTTTTAATTTCAATTAAATAAGCATTAATCGCTGCATAATCTCAGCTAGAAAATACAGAATAGAATTATGAGCAGAAAAGTGACAACACCGTTGGAAAAGCAGCGAATTTCATACTCGACATTATAGTTAGTATGGTGACGAACAATCGATGGACAACCAAAGGGCAAAAATACGTCCGCAAATCTATAGACGTTTGCAGCATTCCACATTTCGATGACCAAATTGCATTCTATTGGTATTACCTGTAAAGCAGTGAAAAGATTAATAATATATACGGCGTCGTTTGGTTTACCTTAAGATTTACAACACAGTAATTCGGAGAAAAGTAGGTTTTTACACTGTACTTGCTAAATTCAGACGAACGTTTAGTAGATAAGGACAGGTGGTTGCTGTAGAAAAATAAATTGTGATACGTACTACAATAATTAACATACTTACAGCATAATTATGATTATAATCAGAAATCTAAATTTTGATGTTTTAATAAAAATTTGCCAAATAAATCACACTATTAGTGTTCGGAAGATTTACACTTTGTACTACCAACTCGTAAAATTTTCTAACATTAGTGGAACGTATTTCTAACTATTAGTGTTCGGAAGATTTACACTTTATACTACGTAACTCGCAAAATTTTCTAACATTAGTAGAACGTATTTCTAACTTATACTACGCAACTCGCAAAATTTTCTAACATTAACTCTTATAATTCAGGAACCGATAAAGGAATCTTGCTAAATATTTAAGTGGGCTTTTAACTCTACGACTAAACAAGTTTAGCGATTTACACATATGATTTCATGATTTGCATATATCTGGGACTGTCGTTCATCAACAATGATTGACCAAATCTATATTTCACGCTAAGATCAGCACATATTTCATTTCTATCGTCTGAGTTGTTATGTTAACTAATTTGATTAAATTTTTATGAATTGTATGGAACATTAAATGGCTAGCTTGATATAAATAATATCACTCTGAAAAAAACGCTAGTATTTGAAAATACATGTGATAATAGGGCATACTTTCTGCAAAGGATGCGGCGCCTGCTTTCTTCCAATTTTCAATTCTACTTGTATGCATAATAGGACAATTTTCTAGGAACGTTGAGTGCTTAAGTTTTTTCCAAGACACGCGTCTTATTACAACGTTTGACGTCTGTACGATATGATGATTATAATACGTCAAAAACAAACCGTTTTAATGAACCGTTTGACGACGCACGGCTGATCGTCGCTGCTTATTATACTAGTCGGTGAGCATTCTAACAGGACTGCCACATTTATAGACGGCCTACTCTGTAACAGAAAAGAGAGATAAAATTTGCACAAAAAAATTAAAATCACTGGATCATGATTGTACCTAGAAAATTACTGTCTCTTTGCAATTTATTAACACCAACACATTTTGAAATTACTGGGTAGTTACTGTATTATGACACAAGTACCTTGCAAATGGTCGCAAATCTCGCCATACCCCAAGTTTTCAAATACCCAAAGGAAATGCTCACATTGCGCCTTACTCAGTGAGATCAGGTTCGATGCGAACCGAGTTGCACGTGTACTTTATGTAGTGTACAAATTGCTTCGCAATGTATCCGAATCAGATCCGATTCAATCAGACACATAATGCACAATTTTGTTGGATCGAATCGGAACATTTAATGTGAGAACATACATCTAGATACGTATGCGGTAGGTATAAGATTTGGTCGTGTCGGATCATGTTAGATCGGATCGGATGCAATGGGAATAGAAATCCGATCGGATTCGATCGGACCCAATGGCAACACGGCCTAATATGGTTTCCAAGATATAATTTAACCAACTTCGGTTAAGTGTATAATCTACTGCTGATCACATAGAAATTTATAAAAATTTCAATGATTTTAACGTTTAATTTATAATGATTTTAATTATTTTTCAATTATTTAGTTTCATTCTGTACTTGGTCTAACTGTACAAACGTTGTACATGATAGAAGCAGGACTGGTTTCTTGGGTTTCTTGAGAAGCAGGACTGGTCAAAATTTTGGTCAATTATAGAAAATGCTGGCCAATTTTAAGAGGGTCGTTGGTAATTTTTGCCAATGGCTCAAACATTGCGCTGCCAATAGGGAGGCTATCTGCCCTAACGGTCCCACCCTCTAAACGATATTTACTTCCTGAGATTTGCGCCCCACGATGAAAATCTTAGCAATCGTGAATAAAATTTCAAAAATTTCAAGGAAAATACGCAAAACTGCCAGGAATATTATGGAAACTTGTGTACAGTTATTTTGCCTTTCCCTTGGTCTACCGCCGCTGTGTCGCTGAGATCGTCTACCCTTAATCACATAGATTTTGGGCGCCTATGGCTCAAACGACCCAAAACAGGCATATTAAAACTCGGCCGGGCGTCGCCTAAGTATTTAAAGGGATATGTGCAAAAATCATTTTTGTGGTTTTTTTTCAGAAAAATTTCGATTTCCTAAAAATCGGGCTTTGGATCTTTTGTTGCTCGGGTTTGCAATACTAGCAATGTAATTATTACAAATATTCGTTTCGCTACCAAAGGCCAGACCGGTTCGAATGAAAATGACACAGGACCAGCCTGGCTCGTCTAGCTTCGAGCAAATTTCTGATCATGACGCAACAATGAAAACACCATCTAGCAAATACAAGTTAAATTATCCAAATACACAATAAATATACAGTATTTTCAAGCGTATAATATTGAGCACTTACAGTGTATACAATTTTATATTTGTTTTATCCATTTGGACATAACATATTCCGCTAATCAACCGTATTTAAGCTTTCCGTATACCAACTTTATTAAGACAGCTTTATTAATTTTATTTCTGTTAACAGAACATACACATTAATCCGGCAAAAATTATTGTCCATGTACTAGTGCAATGACTAATGTCAAACTAAAGATATTAGCTTGTGTCCTGAGTTAGTAGATATAAGAAATTGATGACAAAACCAAAATAAAAAAGATATCTTTATAATGAGAGAAATTTGCCTTGAATTCTGTAGAACTTGTGTGAAATATTTTCGAATAATATGAAACCCGCTCAAAAACTATTGATTAAAATTTCCCCTCTTTGCCAGTATTGAAAGTGCACAAATATTATCAAAATAGATTAAACAATTTCCCAATAAAAAGGTCCTTCAAAAAACTCAGAACGAGTGATTTTACCGAAAGGGCACTCACATTCAACCAGGAATCACAATGTAATATCAGACCTAAACTGGTATAAAACAGTAGCATTCTTGCAGCAATAGGTGAATATTCGATTCCATTCTCGATCTGGGGACCATCGTCGTCGTACGGTTGACAGTATCGTCTCACACAGCATCACCATATCATCAATAACCATCAAATCTAGTGACGCTTTTGAAGAACCATTTCATTCGACGTAGCACATGGCATGCGTGAAGAGCACGTTCATATTGGAATGTTGTGTGCCACGCAAGATCTCATCAGGATTCGTTGCAGTTTTCGTATTGTCTGCCGTCTCGATCAATTAAATCGAATTTGGTAATATATATGCGATGTTTTCGACGGAATACGGCTCTGTTGGTTATGCTTTTAGTGCGACAACGACGAACGTGTTGTGTGTCTTCTTTATTAAAGCTCTTCTATTTTTTCACCTAAAGCTTTATAGAATCACACCACCGAAGTGCCTAAGCAATCAGTTGAGAAAGGATTATTTATGGCATCGCTCGATAATTTATTTTCAAGACAATTTTTATCCCATCGGCAACAGATACAACAAGCAACAAATGTAATGAATATGTACTGGCGTTTTTTATTGTCGAGAACGCATTTCATTTGGGTTTTTAGGCAAAAAAACGCAGCTTAAATCGAGTCTTCGAATACGTACTAGAGGTCATAGCCGGCGCTACCTTAGTATCATCCGCATCATTTGGGGGGGGCCCCCGATTTTTGGGGGCCCCCGATTTCTGCAATTTTGTGCTACATATTTTGGCAAAAATGGGTATTGTAAAAATTTTCAAAAAACCAAACGAAATTCTTACCACTTCACCCCTAGGTTCTAAAAAGCAAAACTCCCGCAGCGTACAGCGTTGGAACAGATTTATTTTGTCGCTTGTGTGATAAACTAGTGGGGGCCTCATGAACAGATCGGACTCGGCTGGACCGCTAGTATATGTAATGTTTATTACGTCCGCTTCGCAGTAGCAGGCATGTATTACTAAATGCGTATTTTATTTTAGACAGTATCTACGTTTTAATTGAACACTTAGACAGTACCTATGTTTTAATTGAGTATTTAGACAGTATCTGTGTTTTAATTGAGCACCAAAATCAGTTATGCCCAAGTCATTTAAGCCGCGCACATATATGAGTGGAGCGGCGAAACGGAAATACAGCGAAAAGCGACTGCGGAAGCAAGAGGAGGAGGTTAAGAAGTCGCGGCGGATTGACGAGATGTTCCGGGTACACGGACAGCAAATGGATCCAGGCACTTCAGCGTCAGCGTCAGAGGCTGCAGCCGCGGAGCAACCCATTGCGGAAGGCGGCGAAGCATCAGACAGTGCCGAAGATGTGTCTTATGTGGATTCTGGTGAATCTTCGTCGAATGAATCCGATGACTGTGGTCACATGCTGGAAGTTCATGACGCATCTGCAATCACCGATCCAAAAAAATGGCCGACACAAATACCTGACAATCTTCGTAGTAATATCGTTAAGAAAGGAGCGGTTCAGATAGTTGACCACGATTTCCCGTTTAATTCGGACAACCCTCGGCGTCGATTTACCCCCTCATTATACGAGCGCCAAATGCCGAACGGAGAAGTCGTCGGGCGTCCGTGGTTGGTCTACTCGGTGACAGGGGACTGTGTGTTTTGCTTCGCCTGCAAGTTGTTCGGGATCCAGAAGAACCAACTGACGGCAGGAACAAGTGTTTGGAACGGCATTACCAACAAACTAAAGGAGCATGAGGCGACTGGCGACCATTTGAACAACGTCATCAAGTGGAAGGATTGTCACCGGGGACTGATGCAAGGTGGACTTATTGAAGACACGACAGCCCAACAATTTTTGAAGCAAAAACAGTACTGGCGTGCCATCCTCAAAAGGCTGATCGATATCGTGATATATCTGGCGGGTCGTAATCTTGCGTTCCGGGGATCTACGGAGCAGCTTGGTGACACTGCAAATGGCAATTTCCTGGGCCAGGTTGAACTAATTTCCTGTTGTACGTCGCAGGCGCAAGAAGAAGCAATTCGAATACGAGCATGAGGATGAGCCAGTTGTCGGCGAGCAGGCAGGAGACGATTTTCGCATCCAGTTCTTCAATGTTTTAGTGGATCAGGCTACTATGTCCGTCAGTGAACGGTTCGAACAGGCTCGGAAGGTGACAGATCTATATGGATTCTTATCTCCTTGTGCGGCTGCGAACATTCTTGAGTCAGTCGGGGGACATTCCGCGTTTCAGCAGAAGTGTCACAATTTCGCCAAACTGTTGGGTGACGTCCACCCGGACGACTTGTGTCGTGAGTTGGAGCGGCTCTACCGCCCGTCAACGGAAATGCCGAAGACGGTCCACGATACGCTGGACTACATCTACAAGTATTCATTGCACGACGTGTATCCAAATGCGGCTATCGCCCTTCGAATTTTTCTTACGCTTCCCGTGACAGTGGCGTCCGGTGAGCGGTCTTTTTCCAAGCTCAAACTCATCAAAAGTTACCTTCGCTCAACGATGGCGCAAGAGCGGTTGACTGCCTTGGCGACGATCTCGATTGAACAGACAATTGCGAAGGGAATCGACTACGAAAATTTGATTGAAAGGTTTGCGGCAACGAAGGGCAGAAAGATCCCGCTGTAACTGATATGGACAAGGTTGGCTGCGTTTGATGCTTTAAGACATCGTCAAAATAGGTGCTAAGTTTCTTTACCTCAAGCTTTTCCGTTTTGACTCAATTATATAAAACTTCTGTGTAGACTGCCAAAAACAGGCACCTATTTTGTAAGATGTTTGTGATTCAGGCTAAGTGTTGCATCTCACTCTGGACATATTTCATTGTGTTTCATAAGTTGATGTTGTAATTACAACTTTGGCAGGGGCCCCCGCTTGCGGCTTTGGGGGGGGCCCCCATATTCCTAGCGCCGGCCCTGCTAGAGGTAGTACTAGAGGCATCGCTGGCAGCGTTGAGTTTAGTAACATGAATTTCAACGGTTAACTAGTTGATACCATAAGTACTAATTACATCACAAGGGCAGAGAGTTGGCAATACATACTCAATACTTCAAAATTTAAATCATTCATTGGTTAACCTCATGAAACCAAGTAGGTTTATAAATTTGGAAAGATGTACGTAACAACAGGAACATTAACCAAATAAATATTTTCGCACTCTTATATTGTAGTAAAAGTGTGTACATTGATGAAATCAATGTAGCAGAAGTGTTATACAACATAAATTACCAAACCTTAACAACTATATTAAATTTTACAGCTATTTTGGCTCATTGTAGGTGTTTTAGAAATTTAGATATTTTCTAAATTTAGATCTTTGATGCTTTTATACAATTTTGCGTTATAAAGAACCCACCATGGGGAAATTATGTATGGTGAGTGTCTTATCATGACTTATTAAGGTTCGGCATGAATTACTATGTAACGAATCGGATGGTAATACGGACGCCATGTGTTTAATACTATCGATATCCTATATATAAATTTAATGGTGTTAAGAAAACTACGAGAAAACAGCTGATGTTTCAAATTATCTAATTGGCATTATGTACATATTAATATTGATTATAATGTTTGGTGGGAAGAGATTTGCATGTACAAAGGGGCAATATCGTGGCATCATTATAAGATAAAACAGCAGATAACTTTTTCAGAAGACCTGTGTCACTCGTAATGCGAATTTGATGATTTCGATTTGACGCCGCAGCGAAAAGGCGATGCTGTCTAGAACACCGTGTAAAATTAATACGTACTATATCTGTCTTGTGAACCATGTCGTTAATGGTGTTACGCAGGCTGTACTTAGACACACAATACTTCCACGTGATAGCTGTTATGTTATATAAAGTAAACACTGGATTCGTGATGCTCATTGGTTAAAGTTAAAGGTAAGGTACGGTTACAGTTTGTACCAAATATCAATGATATCCTGGTCTTAATTTTTTGATGCCAAGCCTATGTGAGAAATATAGCTACGAAACAGCGATACTCTTGTAGCTGAAATGGGATTTAAATTCAGTATATACTATTTACAAAATTAAACAATGTGGTTAATTTGCAATTTGGGTTATTTCGGTTGCACATTTAACTGCAAATGAAAGGATTAAAAAATTACTGACTAATGACCACCTCAAATTACTGTAACTTGACATGGTTGTAGCGGTGGCATATTCAACCCACTTTACAGGGATAGGGTACCAAGACCGGACAGGCGTTACAGTTACCCCGAACTCCCAAGACTGTGTAGACGCCGCGCTTTGATGAAGGCTGACACCCCGCCACACCCCAATGTCCAAGGTTGAGGCCAGTAATATTGGCTAGCGTGTCTAGTGGTACGACAGGTCCGACAGCCGAAGTGGGCAGATCCCATATCCCACTGCTTGTCGCAGTTCGACCCTATCAGACCCTGTGTTATTATTGTATTATCAGGCCCTGTTATAGAAAGTGCCAGCCTGATCCATACCGGAAATTCGCTCTCCGATGAAGGTCCACAGCTTACGCGCTTGTATTTTGATGTCTCTAACTTGTCAGTCGCGGTGAGCCAGAGGGTACGGATAGTTATCATGGCCTCTCCTTACTATCTCTATCAGTGTATACGATCAAAATCGGTCAATATGGACATGTTTACTTAATGTTGATCGCAAGCTGAGATAAATCTCAAGCTAATATATTGGTTCATAGCTGATTTATGCTTGACGATTCTTACGTCGACTTACAGAGGCCTGATATTTTGTATGGTGGTTTATAGCACCCTGATATCCGTGCGAATGTCTATATCAGCCCACTATTTTGGCCTGATCGGACGTATGCGTGGTAAACTCTGGTTATAGGGGCAAGAGCAGGGCAGGCAGTTTGCCCATCTCCAGCTGTGGGCCAGAGACTTGGGCTACCCAAACCCTGCAAATCTGTGTAACCAGCACATTATCGGGGTCATGGACACTGCTCAATGATACCGCACCGACACCACTAATGTATGCAGAGACACATGCCGGGTTAATGGTCCTGTGGCCTCTAACGGTAGATGCCGGACCGTTGCAATGATATGCGGGTTTGGTCTGAAATTTACCAAGCTGGACTCTGATCTACTTGCGGTTCTAAACTACAATCCTTAACGCTGATTCTGAATGTAGCCGTGAGCGCACTGCAGAGACAGAGCTCGACCGGAACGCGATTTGAAACATTTATTGTGCGAAATAGCCTTGCAGGACGAATATATAGAGAGTGACGTGCCTTATCCTTTGTTGCTGAAGCTAGTATTGTATCATTCGAAACTTTCAAATGGTAGTCCGCGTGTTTCGTGATACGTGGTTTGGGTCTGAACTTTATTGAACTTGAACGTAAACTGAATGCAGTTCTGAGCTAACATCGGAACCGTCAGTTTTCGACTGTGGTCGAGAATGTATGAACCTATAGAGCAAAGTGGTGTAATGCCAAATACTGTGTGTTCTTCTACCGGGTACCAGCATTATGTCATGCGCTTGTTTCAAAATTTAATATTTAATATCTTCCAAGCTACAGATCACGAGCATTGCTAAATAGCTTCGGGGCAGCAGAACATGAGGCATGAGGGTTGCAATAACACTTTTTGACCAGATGCAAACGACTAGTAACGATTATCAGATAATTCGGATCGGATTTCGTCTAATACGCTACATCAGTGTACTAGCGCCATTTGTTAGCTTTAGGACATCATAAAACAACACGGAGTATTTTGTGATGTTCGGTTTGCTACGAATCGGCGAGTTAAGTTTACATGTAAGCACAAACAAGTCTTAACACAGTTATGACATATAACGCGATAGTGAATTATAGAGGCATCAACAGTAGTAGTCGTTAAAGGCAGTATGAATGATGGCATCGGTTAGTAGTTTTCATGGCAAAATGTAGCCGTACTGTCGGTGGAATCCATTAGCTCGCCCGCTCATCTATCGGGCCCGATCTGAATTACCTAAGAATTACTCGCGAGTTTCGTCGATAAATAAATAATAAATTTACAAAGTTTTTTTGCCAGAGGTGGTAATCAGCTACGAGGATAGTTTCCTTATCACAGTTCAGCTATAGATTTGCGCTAAATTCAGATTTCAGGCGAAGACTTTGTATTATGTCATCGGCCTCCCAGAATGTGGTTCCCAGAACAGGGTGCTATGTTTGATTAAACTAGTAAGGGGCATTAGCCCGATTTCGCCACACGAGCTGTGGAGCTGTGATGCAAGCTTATTTGTGTGGCGAGCTTTGAAACTCATTCGTTACGCCTGATCTCCTGAAAGGAGTAAAAGTCGAAATCTATAAGCTTAAAATACAAAACAAATGCAGCACTTTAACCGTATACGAGACTACCTGTCATGATAATTAAAAAACATCATCTCCGTCCTTTTTATCAGCTCATTTCATAACAAATAACAAACAAAACACTTGTCGATTCCACTGCCTAAGTAATACGAGACATTGGCCAGGTGTATGAATTTGGGTGAGTAAGAGCTACAGCATCACGAATCGAATAAAATGCAAACAGAAATCCATGATGTAACTCGGCAGTGACCTGAAAATACTGGCTACGAAGCCAAGCGCGAGGTTACCCGCGTATGCGCGCTGCTTTGAAGAATAAATTTAAAAGTTAAGCGAACTTAGAAACAAGACAAACGAAACTATAGAAATGTGCATCCGCTCTCGACAGACGCTCGCCCAAACTGATTCCTTGATCAAGCCAGGCAATCATATTAATAAAGTTTGCTCCGCTTTAATCGTATAACCGGACTTGCCACGAACATGGTTCTATTCTCTACTTTGAACACCAAGGTTGGCCAACCAGAAACCCGATAAATTTTAGCAGTATTAATTGTATCACTGGGCGCATCCAATCGCAAATAGAAATGAATCGGCAATGCAATCCCGTAATTAACTTGAAAATAAACTCTCACTGGTCAATACGTATATTCCTCGCTGCAATCTTTCGCGCTTCCTGACACTGTAGCGATAAGATAACTGAGCATACGTCTAAAACAAAATTCACAATATATTTATGATACTGAACGAATAATAAATCGATTGAACAAATTATACGAGTAAATAGCACTAAAAATTTACAAAAATCAAGTGATAAATCGATTGAACAAATTCCGAAACTATCCGCAATGTAACGAACCGAAAACCCTAAAATAACGAAATATAAAATAACCTCTATTTGAGGCCTGAAATTTTTAAACTTTAGGTCAAAGTGATAAATCGATTGAACAAATTCCGAAACTATCCGCAATGTAACGAACCGAAAACCCTAAAATAACGAAATATAAAATAACCTCTATTTGAGGCCTAAAATTTTTAAACTTTAGGTCAAAGTGATAAATCGATTGAACAAATTCCGAAACTATCCGCAATGTAACGAACCGGAAACCCTAAAATAAAACGAAATATAAAATAACCTCTATTTGAGCCCCAAAATTTTTAAACTTTAGGTCAAGGTGATAAATCGATTGAACAAAATCCGAAATTATCCGCAATGTAACGAACCGAAAACACTAAAATAACGAAATATAAAATAACCTCTATTTGAGGCCTAAAATTTTTAAACTTTAGGTCACAAATCACGATAACTTTAGAATTTGTGAAAGGAAGTATCAACCCATATTGTTGTTTTTTGAACAACCCTTTTATTATTTTTACGTTTGGTACAACTACAGGCCAAGATTTGCGGCCTACGAATCGACCCGCCAGGATTTGTCGGCTGCTAAGAAATGTAGATTCTCGATAATGATCTTGTCACCAAAACTGCCGTTATAAAAAATGGCATTTACAAACAACCGATAAGAACACACGTATAAAACAAAGAAAATATGAATCATTATAAGAGCAATCACCAAACTTCCGACCCCAGCGACCAGTTATCCGCCTAAATTAGCAAATGGCCTCGTCCCAACACAAAATTCCTCTCTCTCGCTAGTGCCAAAGCTTCTGAGAAGTTTTACAACCCCGCTATTGTGCTTTAGCGATAAGGCCGGGAAGGACACTAAAAGTTACAATCAGAGGCACAAAATATGATGCCGGCTTCTATTTTACTACCAATATGATACTGCGAAACTATGCAAATATAAAAGATATAGCCATAATACCGTGCAAAATTCAGCACAACAAAGTTAATATATATATAATAGTTCACAACGTTCAGGCTTTTACCACCACCTCACGGCCTATCGCGCTACAATCTAACCACCTCAGGATAAGTCGCTGAATAGGATAAAATACTTCAGCGCGCGAAAATGAGATTATTGTTGCGATTTAACCAACGGTCCCTGCAGTGCATCTAGTAATTTCAATATATGATTATAAAATTCATCGTGAACCACCTAAATCTCCCATTGCTCGAACTAAGTAAGTTACAAGCTTTTCGATATATAAAATTTTAATACTTGCCTACACCACACGTAACTTTTAACACCTACCTGACGTTGTAACTTCTATGTTTTTACAGCTAATCGTAAATAAATTTCTTCAGTTTCTTACAGATAGGCTTATCTAACATTAGTTAAATACGATGATCGTTCGTAACTAATATTACGTACCAGTAATGGTACGTAACTCTTCTAGTTACATACAGCCAGTTGTATTTAAAATTGGCTACATTCCTTTATTCATTTGTAACTGTAGTTACTCACTGTATGTCGTATGTAACTTTAGGTACGTACAGTTGGTTATATGTAACTTTACTTACTTACTTAGGTACCGTCGTGCGTAACCAAAGTTACATATCGTACGCCATACCGTGCGAAACTGTCTACTTCGTGCACACATTTTAGTGTTAAATATATATAAGACGTTGATGTGACAGCTACAAAGCGTAATCGACGCTGATTAAACTAATTCAGACACTAGCCGAAGTCATGGATCGAACTCGGATTAGATGATTGCGAAAGGCGTAATCAGTCCGCTGTTGTGTTTAACATTTGTTTATTGGTTGCTCAAGGAAACTTGCAAAGCGAATGACTAGCAACGCAGACACGATAGAAACACAGGACTGAAAAAAAAAACTGAGACAAGACAAAAGCTCTGCACAATTTCGATTGCAAAGGTTAACCGAAAATACAAATGGAACCCAAAAATAAAGCTTGTGCCTGAAAAGAATACCAATCAGCTAAACCAACTTAGTTGGTCATAGCATGAAAAGTACAGTAATTGGAACAAATTTATAAATGATAAAACAAGCATATATTATTAAGCAAGACAAAAACGTACCTCATATTTAGGCGTTGTGTACGACCTGAATTAATTTGAATTTGGAGTACCGATGAAGAATTATACGAAATCGCGACGAAATGAACACCCAACGCTCGATTACAAATCAAGTACACTAACTTTTGCGTTGTTTCGGAGCAATTTTACTAATCGAAGACTCCTCGCAAAGCTAGTGATAATTTCGTACGGTAGACGGCGAATTAGCGCTCCGCAACGTGCAAATGTTGAGCAAGTACATACATTGAAGCAGTATGTTGTAGAATTTTGTCGACTTGCTGCGTATTCTTAGCAGGATCGGCTTCATAAAAGAATAGGAGTCAGCCACATTTGGTCCACACCCACACCAAATTTATAACCTACTATATAATGCAAAACAATTTTGTTTTTATGTATATTTTAATTGTTGAAGTTACCAGTGTTACATATAGCGCCGAGCCTGCTTATTTAATCTTGAGCCTCGTTTACTTGTAACTTTAGTAAGTCTTATCTACTAGGCTACTCGATTATCCAGTCGAATGAGCTATAAGTGCCACGTTATGAAGAAATGTACAGTCTCAGTAATTCTATATTGTTAAAGCTCTTAATGTGGGAACAATATGGATTACCTAATCTCGAGCCACGGTACACGTTGAACCATTGGCATTGGAATGGTGCCCTACGCAACCGTCTACAATTTTGCAACGTCTTATGACTCAGACCCAGTACTGTTCGGCTTTGATAACGCTATTTTAGACATTGTTCTAGAGAAAATATTAATTTCCAATTTTTTCTAATATGTATTTGTTGTTCAAAATATATAACGCGATATGATTATGCTGAAAAGTATTCGATTTTTAATAATACCCCGCACATCTTGGCACGTTTTTAGATTTTCTGGGTTGCTTCAAAACGTAAAATAATATATTGTTTTTATCAAATGATCGTTTATTGAGGAACTTCTGCAAATTCAGGCTTTATAGAGATGAGTCGACTGCCAAGCGATGCCGTATAGCAGAAGCGCACCCTTTTCTTGGGGCGCACAGTTCCATGTGTGATATTCCCTTGGAAAAAAGTTTTGTTTGATGACCCCATATGGGAAGGTTCCGGACCTCTTTCGGATGCGCCACTGATATTTTGCGCTTAGGATAATCTTTGTGGGCGTTTTTAAAGAATTGTTTTTGTCCCCGAATGTAAGAAACACAAAATTATTGCAGAACTCAGGGATTGACATATTTCGCAATTTTGATATTTTAAAATTCAAAACATGAATCATACGACGGTGCTTATAAATTTGGGTACAGGCGCATCCTTAGGACGCTTCATGTGTGAAGATGAACGGATGGACAACATTGATAATGTTAAACTTATTCATACTCTCAAGATTTGTATTCGTAATTAATGCTGTTCATATATGTCTTTCGGACGGCCATTATATACTTAAATGCTAATACTAAATGCACATTATCACGTCTTTATATTGTAATTTATGCCAACCTTTTCGGTTTTCTCCGGACAACCCGAAAATGGTGACTTTCGAAGATACAGGTAAAATTGTATGTAGTCTCATTCGACCCAGCTCTGTTCAGAAATTGTCCAATTCGCTCACATTTACGGCAAAAGATTTTTTGGGTTACTAGTAAATCCATATCGAACAATTTCGAAAAAAAAAAGATTTCCAATAAATTCATAATTTTATATACCATTCAAGTCGTGTTGACCAGCTTATTTGCAATCGACCGAATCGGTACATAAGTTAAGTAGCTGTGATTTGACTGATTTTTTACAATATTCAACTAGGCTTGTCAATGAGGTGCAAATGTTATATGAAATTGTGCACTTATTGAAAAAAAATTATAAAATAAAGTTTCGAAATTTTTCAATGCCGTTACTAAAACCCAAAAAATCGAAAAAATTTTGTAAATATGGCTGAAATGGACCTTTTCTAAACCTGCTCAGCGCTGTACCAAAACAATCGCGGCATCTACAGAGTTGAACATTTTGGACTGGCGGCAGGTGCAAAGCGAAAACACCTAATCATATATGCCGCTAGCTAAACCTTATTGAGTTGTCTATTATAACCTTGCGGGCTCAATACAAATCAAAGGAATTATTTTGCAACCAAGCACAATTCTTATGACCTTGCAATTCGAGTAAAAGGCATTGATCAAATTTAGATTGCTTAAGCGTAAGGGCAGTTGGTCGGCAACTCGCCAGGGGCGGATTTACGATGAGTCCCTGTTTTAGGCTTCGGGTCCCACCACTTCAGTGGAACACTAAATTTGCTAACCAACAAATTATATCTTCTGTTATAAAGGCCGTGCTCACATTGCATCAGACCCGATCCTGTCCGATCCGGCGCAGCATGAACAATTTTATCTGCCGAATCGGATCATGTAATTTTTAAAAACTCCCCTATATGGTAAATATAAAATTTTGTATCGTTAGAATCGTTCGTATCGGATCCGATCGTATGCAATGTGAACAGAAATTGGATCGGATAGGATCTGATCGGATCTAATCGGACGCACTGTGAATACGGCCAAACAGTTAACGATGAAACCGAATTTTATTTGACAATATACCTAAACTAAACTGCGTTGTTCAAAGCGTTGTTATTCGTGCATTCTTTTCACATGAATCCTAAATGGCTTTAAGTTTTCTTAAAGACAAATTTTTTGGGGTACTAATTTGTTGTATAGTATACATGCTCATAGAGAATAGCGGTGTTATCCACCTAAGTCATAGACTCAAATGAGATTAGCATGACAGGTAGCCCGGCCCCCTCCCTCAAAAAACTCCGCACTGGCGCCGAAGACGTGCGGAGAACATTGGCGAACATTGCCAAAATTCGAGAGAATATATGCAAATCAGGATAAAATTGGCAAAAATCGAGTGAAACTTGGCAAAATTAGAAAAGCTTTTGAGTCCCAAAAATTTTCGAAAATTTGTTCGTCCCCTGACAACCTCCCCCGAGCTACCCACTATTGCCTCCATCCTAGGAATTCAGACCTCGTGTATGTTTGTTGTATACATATTTGTAGTAACAGTTTGAATTCGAAAACTTAACTGATTGGATTTAAATAATATAGCTAGGGTAAGGGTACGTTCACATGGTTCAAATTTTCAGCTCATAATTTTAGCTCAAAATGTGAGTAAAAAACCAAATTGTAACGGAATTGGGCTCTATAATAGAAAAATGTGGCTACATTCCAAATCTTTGGGAATTTAGAAGTGCATTTTTACAAATAATGTTTTGTTCTTTAAAAGCTTCATTTAGCGTTTATACGTTCAAATTCAAAAAATTACGCAAAATGCTTTCAAATTTTGTTCAAATATTTAGTTAATATATTTAAAGTGTGAACTCGCTTTAACACACACAAATACGTCGCTACTGTCACTGATCTTACATCATCAATAAGATCGTTATACCATTCTTGTATGAAAGACGTCGGCAGGCAATCTGTGAAAAGTGTTTTAAATTTCTACTTTGCGTTTGTAATCTAATGACCTTCATTTTTCTTTTCAGTTGTAGGCAATTTATTTCGGGTGCATTTTGTTCAAATATTTAGATAATATATTTAAAGTGTGAATTCGCTTTAACACACACAAATACGTGGCTACTATCACTATTGTTACATCAGCAATAAGATGGTTATACCATTCTTGTATATAAGACGTCGGCAGGCAATTTGTGAAAAGTGTTTTAAATTTCTACTTTGCGTTTGATATCTAATGACCCTCATTTTTCTTTTCAGTTGTAGGCAATTTATTTCGTGTACATTTTGTTCAAATATTTAGTTAATATATTTAAAGTGTGAATTCGCTTTAACACACACAAATACGTCGCTACTATCACTATTGTTACTTCAGCAATAAGATGGTTATACCATTCTTGTATATAAGACGTCGGCAGGCAATTTGTGAAAAGTGTTTTAAATTTCTACTTTGCGTTTGATATCTAATGACCCTCATTTTTCTTTTCAGTTGAGGCAATTTATTTCGGGTGCATTTTGTTCAAATATTTAGTTAATATATTTAAAGTGTGAATTCGCTTTAACACACACAAATACGTCGCTACTATCATTGTTGTTACATCAGCAATAAGATGGTTATACCATTCTTGTATGAAAGGCGTCGGCAGGCAATCTGTGAAAAGTGTTTTAATTTTCTACTTTGCGTTTGTAATCTAATGACCTTAATTTTTCTATTCAGTTGTAGGCAATTTATTTCGGGTGCATTTTGTTCAAATATTTAGTTAATACATTTAAAGTGTGAACTCGCTTTAACACACACAAATACGTCGCTACTATCACTATTGTTACATCTGCAATAAGATGGTTATACCATTCTTGTATGAAAGACGTCGGCAGGCAATCTGTGAAAAGTGTTTTAAATTTCTACTTTGCGTTTGTAATCTAATGACCTTCATTTTTCTATTCAGTTGAGGCAATTTATTTCGGGTGCATTTTGTTCAAATATTTAGATAATATATTTAAAGTGTGAACTCGCTTTAACACACACAAATACGTCGCTACTATCATTGTTGTTACATCAGCAATAAGATGGTTATACCATTCTTGTATGTAAGACGTCGGCAGGCAATTTGTGAAAAGTATTTTAAATTTCTGCTTTGCGTTTGATATCTAATGACCCTCATTTTTCTTTTCAGTTGTAGGCAATTTATTTTTTTTTTTTTTTTTTTCGGAGGCCCAAAACGTGGCTTGTGGGGGGTTTGTTTTCTTTTGCGTTTGTTTTGCCCTTTTTTCTTTTTGAGGGAATTTTTTGGGTGCATTTTGTTCAAATATTTAGTTAATACATTTAAAGTGTGAACTCGCTTTAACACACACAAATACGTCGCTACTATCATTGTTGTTACATCGGCAATAAGATGGTTATACCATTCTTGTATGTAAGACGTCGGTAGGCAATTTGTGAAAAGTGTTTTAAATTTCTACTTTGCGTTTGATATCTAACCACCCTCATTTTTCTTTTCAGTTGTAGGCAATTTATTTCGGGTGCATTTTATTCTCGCTGTAAAGTCTGAACAAGATGCAAAAGGCAAGCGTGCATATGACTACTTACCGGTACTTCAGTATAAACCCGTGATATATATCACATACCTTCCCGGCTTTATCGAATTTCTGGGGAGCGTCAAAATACCTTGACCCTTAGTTTTTGGAAATAGGGTGAACATTCTTTGTGGGTTCCATACACGTTTCCAAAAAAACTGGATTAAAATCCAATCCACCTCCCAAAAACATGTAGTGGTTCAACCTTCCTGAAAATCTTGTTTAAACACCCCAGAAGTAACTGTAGAGCCGAAAACGCCCAGAGACATCTAATACAGATTTACAATAGTCTCATATGTACTCCTCTCTTGTGCACTTTTTGTCTTACAAAATTAAGCTTACTTGTAACACAATGACTGTTTAATATTATAATTATTCAACTTGTTAGCTGAAGCGTGTCGACACTCAAATCACATGTTAATCGTTTATGTTAATTAGTTTGTCTTTCAATTTGGGCAAGAGTTCACAGTGAACCATTGAAGTAGAGTGTGGTACTCATGTGAAGTCACACCACATTATATAAGTTGTGGGAAAAAGTTATATATTTTGGTGTCATTTTCTCCACCTTTAGGTTGCGTGTGGAAGTAAGTTTACCAGATTTGTCCTGCTCCCCACCTTTTGTACTGTATACCCACGGTACTCATGTGAAGTCACACCACATTATATAAGTTGTGGGATAAAGTTATATATTTTGGTGTCATTTTCTCCACCTTTAGGCTGGTGGTGGAAGTAAGTTTACCACATTTGTCCTGCTCACCCCATCTTTTGTACTCCATACCCACGGTACTCATGTGAAGTCACACCACATTATATAAGGTGCGGGATAAAGTTATATATTTTGGTGTCATTTTCTCCACCTTTAGGCTGCCGATGGAAGTAAGTTTACCGCAGTTGTCCTGCTCCCCCACCTTTTGTACTCCATACCCACGGTACCCATGTGAAGTCACACCACATTATATAAGTTGTGGGATAAAGTTATATATTTTGGTGTCATTTTCTCCACCTTTAGGCTGCGTGTGGAAGTAAGTTTACCACGTTTGTCCTGCTCCCCCACCTTTTGTACTGCATACCCACGGTACTCATGTGAAGTCACACCACATTATATAAGTTGTGGGAAAAAGTTATATATTTTGGTGTCATTTTCTTCACCTTAAGGCTGCCGGTGGAAGTTTACCACATTTGTCCTGCTCCCCCACCTTTTGTACTGCATATCCACGATACTCATGTGAAGTCACATAACATTATATAAGTTGTGGGATAAAGTTATATATTTTGGTGTCATTTTGTCCACCTTTAGGTTGCGTGTGGAAGTAAGTTTACCACATTTGTCCTGCTCCCCCACCTTTTGTACTGCATACCCACGGTATTCATGTGAAGTCACACCACATTATATAAGTTGTGGGATAAAGTTATATATTTTGGTGTTATTTTCTCCACCTTTAGGCTGCCGGTGGAAGTAAGTTTACAGCATTTGTCCTGCTCTCCCACCTTTTGTACTGCATACCCACGGTACTCATGTGAAGTCACATCACATTATATAAGTTGTGGGATAAAATTATATATTTTGGTGTCATTTTCTCCACCTTTAGGCTGCGGGTGGAAGTAAGTTTACCACATTTGTCCTGCTCACCCCACCTTTTGTAATCCATACCCACGGTACTCATGTGAAGTCACACCACATTATATAAGTTGTGGGATAAAGTTATATATTTTGGTGTCATTTTCTCCACCTTTAGGCTGCCGATGGAAGTAAGTTTACCGCAGTTGTCCTGCTCCCCCCACCTTTTGTACTCCATACCCACGGTACTCATGTGAAGTCACACCACATTATATAAGTTGTGGGATAAAGTTATATATTTTGGTGTCATTTTCTCCACCTTTAGGCTGCGTGTGGAAGTAAGTTTACCACATTTGTCCTGCTCCCCCACCTTTGTACTGCATACCCACGGTACTCATGTGAAGTCACACCACATTATATAAGTTGTGGGATAAAGTTATATATTTTGGTGTTATTTTCTCCACCTTTAGGCTGCCGGTGGAAGTAAGTTTACCACATTTGTCCTGCTCCCCACCTTTTGTACTGTATAACCACGGTACTCATGTGAAGTCACACCACATTATATAAGTTGTGGGATAAAGTTATATATTTTGGTGTCATTTTCTCCACCTTTAGGCTGCTGGTGGAAGTAAGTTTACCACATTTGTCCTGCTCACCCCACCTTTTGTACTCCATACCCACGGTACTCATGTGAAGTCACACCACATTATATAAGGTGTGGGATAAAGTTATATATTTTGGTGTCATTTTCTCCACCTTTAGGCTGCCGATGGAAGTAAGTTTACCGCAGTTGTCCTGCTCCCCCCACCTTTTGTACTCCATACCCACGGTACTCATGTGAAGTCACACCACATTATATAAGTTGTGGGATAAAGTTATATATTTTGGTGTCATTTTCTCCACCTTTAGGCTGCGTGTGGAAGTAAGTTTACCACATTTGTCCTGCACCCCACCTTTTGTACTGCATATCCAACTTTCGTCCTGTCACCGCCCCAACCCAACTTTTATTCCTGATTTAGACAAAAAATATTTGCAATTTTCAATTTCAATTTTGCAATAAAGTTTGGGGTGGAAAATCTGAGAATCCAAGATAAAAATGGAAAAAATGTCCTCTAGCTCCCGCTAAAAGCATGACAAATAGCGTAAATATTGGACCGCGTCGTCACGAAGCAGATACGTAGTATGGCGTGAGTGTCAACCCGTTCTTCAAGGGTTCATCATTAGCTCCTGATTTAACTATTAGAGAATCGCCACAGTTGATGTATACGCTTCTGGTTACATAAACTGCCCAGATTTGTCATTCGCTATTACATTAACTCTTTTGACTTAATTAAAGTAAGAGTAATCTTGTAATGTATTTAAACTGCCCAGATTTGTCATTCGCTATTACATTAACTCTTTTGACTTAATTAAAGTAAGAGTAATCTTGTAATGTATTTAAACTGCCCAGATTTGTCTTTCGCTATTACATTAACTTTTTTGACTAAATTAAAGTAAGAGTAATCTTGTATTGTATTTAAACTGCCCAGATTTGTCATTCGCTATTACATTAACTCTTTTGACTAAATTAAAGTAAGAGTAATCTTGTATTGTATTTAAACTGCCCAGATTTGTCATTCGCTATTACATTAACTCTTTTGACTAAATTAAAGTAAGAGTAAACTTTTATTGTATTTAAATAAACTATTAGTATTTAAAGTCTAAATTGAATTTGTAAAATAAAATATATTGGTTGTTATTGATGTCTGGTCACTCAAACGAGCCTTCAAAGACTAATTCATCGCTTCAAAGTTAAACAATGTAGCAATATTAGGCAATTATCGGAGGTAAACTCAGGCAAATATTACAATGAATAAACAAACAGAGTTTGTAGATATTGTATTTTATAATTATAGGCCGCTCATCATTTATATTGCTGCCCCTATTTTTAAAAAATAATTAACAATTTTTATGAAGCATTTACGTTATTAAAACGCCGGGGATGGGGAATTTTTATCTTCCAATTCTCTTCAAGACACCGAGGATTTACAGAATCTTTTCGGTTTTACCCCAAACTGAGACTGTTTGGTACCATTAGACTAATTTCAGCGAGATGGTTCAGAAAATATCTACTTCGGCCGGTTTTATAACAGTTTTACGGTTTTTTAGTTCCCAATAACCTTTACCTAAATCCTTACTCCAAGAACAGGTTCAGACAATTTTCGTATTATTCGACTCAACGCGTCAATGTGGTTCCAATTAATATAATATTGTACGTTAATTTAAATTTTTTTTGAAAATTTTGGAAACCATTGGGAACCCATATAAATCGATAAAACATTTTGCTATATAGCCGGCCGAAATGGATATTTTCCGCCTTGTTAAGCCTGGTCGAGCTGAGTCGAATGGTACCAAAAATGTAATTTCGATATTAAACATTTTCGAGCTGGGTTATAACCGAAACGCACACATTTATATACGGTGTACGTATACCCGTTCGATATAACGAAACAAACTATGTAATCGATGCTATCAACCAACTATGGCGTGTAATTCTGCTTACTGAATTTTATTGGCGTTGTCTACGATGCCATATATTAAAACATTACACAAGACATACAAATATGAGTATAGTGTTGTTTACACCATACAACATATTCAAAAATTTTTATGTATTCTGCATTATACCATTGACGAAGCTAGACTAGTTATGTACACCATTTTAAAATATCACAAACTTTACGGTGTCCAGGACACCATATAATGTACAGTGACATAAAAAATTCTGCTGCGATAAACTTCCACATGGTTGTTTTATACATAACGTAACCGAACGCAATAGGATTACCACAGCGTGTGACACAACATAATTTGATGGTGGTACTGCACGTAATACGAGATAGAAACGAGTCACTTCCGATGAGAACTCTCAGGTGTCACAATAATCCCCAGCGATCTCAGTGATCTGTAACCAACTTTGAAGTGTATTAAATATTTAAACCATAAGTGAAATGTCATTTGGATTACAAGGGCTCTTTCTTTTAAGAGGAAAGCAGCCTTTTGTGGCGTATAGCGACGATAGCTTCAACAGTTGTTTGCATGCGTGCACGGAGTAAATTACCGTTTTCGGTGGTATAAAAGACCTATAAGAGCTGAAACGTTGTAACAACTTAATGTTCTTATAAGCCATACATGGTGGCACGGGGGTAGGGGGTAAGACCCCTGAGGTCCGGACCCCCCCCCCGCCCGAGGCCGAAAAGCCAGGGGGTAACCCGCCCCCCGGGGATGGTGTGCTGATGGGATGGATGGCAGCTCCTCGACAAGTGTCGAAGTAGGACCTTAGTGCAAAACTTTGCGCAAATTGCGCCTGCTTGTTGCTAAATGTGCATGTGCGGCCGTAAATTTATTGAAAGCTTTTTTGTTCACGACGTCATTCCCTGAAGTAAAAGTTAATCGAATTATACTTATTTATATACTAACACAAACTAGATATTCAGACATTGAATGTCTGCTAAGGTCCACGGTGGATTAACCACGAACTCAACACTAAAATAGCACTGGAGCACTCCATCGCCGTAGGAGTCGCACCCAATAACTCAGCAGACAAAAGCCACGGGCGAGCTTTCTTATGCCACAAACCCATACCAAATGAAATTGCTCAATTTTTACTTAGTTGTCATTTCATTTGTTTCTGAATTTGAGAGATTACTACTTATAGCTTACAATTTAGCTAGAACAACCTGCTTCTGGGCAGGTATTTTTTCTCGTACTGTTCAGTTTCATCTGTATCCAAAGATATATGTACTCGACGTTGCTTAGCGATATTTGTAGCATCATCTGCTGGTATGTGACTCGCGCGAACCCATTCCTCAGCGTAGTTAACTGCGGCGAATTTATTTATCTAGTCTGGACCGTTAATTCTAACTCGCATCAATTTACACAATTGTCAGATTTATAAATGCTCAGAATGCAATCTACACTTCTCAGAATCGGAAACCCCGAAGGGGGTGCGGCCCCAAATCCCCCCGCGTCGACCAGATTTGAGGCCGGATCCTAGTACATAAACTGAACTCATAGGCGAAAAATATGGCTGCTAGGACCAAAACAAGGTCCTCACGACCCCCCTAGGAAAATTTGGCCGGCCAGGGGGGATTACCCCAATGGGATGGCCGCGATCCCCCCCCGCCGTGGGGGACCTCTACCTCCCTTGCATGACCGACCGCCGCCATGTATGTTATAAGCGTATTATTGCTGGAAAACGATTTTTGCGCCAATGAAGCCAACATAAAATTGTAGCAACAAAAGGGTGAACTACTGAATTGTTTAGAGAGAAAATTCACTGCCATTAGATCTTTACCGAAAAAAATTTGGCTCAGTTTCGTTGACGGGTAGGGGAATTTGGAAAGATGCTATCCACTATCGTTGGTTTTAATAGTTTGAGAATTGGTATGTATATATCTTGCTATTTCAGCATTTTTTCGGCATGCCGCCTCTTAAAATTCTCCAACACCCCTATTTGTGCACTATTTTGAGCGCTCTTCGGCCACCCGACTTAGGCTTAGTATATGTCTAATAACAGGACTTAAATATGTTTAGGCTTAAACTTAGTATATGTCTCATATAAGGAACTAAAGTTAGGCTAAGGAATCGGCTTAGTATTATGTCCCATAAATAACCTAAAGATTAGGCTAAGCCTACGGCTTAGGCTTAGAATATTCAGAACGGCATGGTCTACATGTTATTTACGGTCCTCACCGTTACTTTGGCATTACGTCAGATGGCACTAAAGTTTACCGAATTGGAAACAACATTTTCGACTTTTTACTGTGGTGCCTACTTCGGAAAAATGAAAATTTTGGTTAATACTTGTTTTCCATCAGCCAACATAGTGTCGAAAATTTTATGGTACACTTCCGGTGGTTTAGATGGATAGATAGCATATACTAGGCTATGATAAAAATGCTGGGACAAGTATAGGATATGTCCATTGCATTAGCCCGTTAAACAAATATAAAACTACCTGTGACCTGTGTTTGTGTTATCTGAAATTGGTAGATAGACTTCTATAAAATTATCTCAGCCTACCTGTGCTTAAAATAAACTTACAGAGTTTCCTAATATTGCAATCTTTTAACCTACCTTTATTAAGCACTGTATTGCCAAGTATTCTGTTGCTAGTCTCTGCGTAGCGACAGCAGCTATACTGAAATGCTCAGATGTTTCATCAACGCCACAGTAATCACACTCGTTCTTTTCAATCATTTTTAACCTATGCAAGTGGTAATTCAACCAAATGTGCCCAGTGATTACTTGAATACACTGCCTGAGAGTATTCTTCGTTAGACCTATGAGAAATCTACCACGTCTGTCATCTGGAATACTAATCATACTCTTCGTTTGCTTACAAGCTATGTCTTGTATCCATCTTGTAGTAAACTTCCTATGTAACCATGACTTTATCATCGTGCTTTTCTGCTTTCCTAGCAACAGGAAGTATCGGCTCTGGCCCTATTGAACGTCTAGCAGAGCCTCTACGTGCTAATTCGTCAGCTCTTTCGTTACCTTCAATGTACTATGTCCAGGAATCCATGCTAGCAGTACGTCATTCTGCCTAGATAACATTTCTAGGCTTGTCTTGCACTCTATCACAAACTTGGATGTAACCTGCTCAGCAATAAGTGCTTTGAGTGCAGCGCGACTGTCTGAAAATATTCGTATATTCGTATATTACATGTATCTTTACCAATAATATTGTCTGGCCACTTTTTAATTGCGTAAATTTCAGCCTGAAAGACAGCACAGTGCTGACCTAGCGAACAAATGTAGTTGTCTGTTGTTTCTAGAACACCTGCTCCAGCGAATTTCCCATCAGTTGTCTTAACAAGAGATTTGTGTAACATACAATAACACTAGTAACACGTAAACGTGGGTGACGGAGGCACGGTGGTTAACAACGGCGTGAATAGTGCATACAGCTTGTGGAATTTCTAACATTTTTGGTAACAATAATAAGAGGAAGACATGAAAATGTCTAGTTATTTATACAGTAGAATGACAATACAACTATCAAGTTGTACCATCAATGAAATTTAGTCCAAATCGGCCGAGTCATTCAAAAGTTATAACACACTTAATAATTTTTCACTCATTTTTAAGAGACTTTGCTTAATTTTAAGAGAATTTATAAAGGTAAGTAGATCACTCGTATACAGTCTTTTAGAAAACGCGAAGGTACATATTATGTCAAAAAATGACCGAGATAGCACGAATGGTTGTCGAGATATGATGAACTTAGTTTTCCCTAAGTCAATTTTAAGAGAATTTGCTTAATTTTTAAGGAAAGAGATGAAATACGTCAATCAGCTATATACAGCTGTTTAGAAAACGTGAAAATACATTTTATGTAAAAAAAACGCCGAAATAGCACGAACGGTTGTCGAGATGCGGTGAAAAAGCTGAAAAAAATGGCAAAAATCCCTAAGTTTGAGCAACATTTGCTTAATTTTGAGTACAAAGCAATTTTCGTAGAAAAAAGTGCTCAATGAAAGGGCACTCCCAAAGAGAATATGCAACACGAAGAAAAAAATTTCTAAAATCGGCCCAGGCGTTCAACCTGCAGACCTGTCTGTGACAAACAAAAAAAAAGTCACAGAGAAAATTGAAATTTTGCGTCTAGTATATTGATATTTATAAAGTTAAATGTACGCCTCCGGCTGCGACTCGCCAAATTCGGTGGCTCGTCTTGCCTCCGTCAATTATCCGTGTTTCTGATATAATCTGTTTCTCTAAAAACAGAGTCTTTCAAGTAATTCGTCCGGTCCATCGCGATGAGACGAAATGGCTAGGGTAATGGACATTGTGGTGGTTTGAACATTGCAACCTCATGACTACGAATCATGCGTCGATATTACTCCGAGTCCGACATATGGGCCTATACATTTTGTGGTAATATCATAAGCTACATATATAGTTTACATTATATCATAAGTTATCATATGTATTGGATTACTTACTTCGCAACCCAGGGAAGCAACTACCTTAGCTGATTTACTTTCATCTCTTCTCAATAGTCTAACTTATGACTGGAACGAATCCATCAGCACACACAGCCAAAACTTGAACAAAAAGTAGTCAGAGAATATTTCACGTATCCATTAGTACTTTCAATGTTGCAAGAGAGACGAGAGGCATAGGTAAAACGTAATTTATATTGTTCTCTATATACCAAACCTAAAGAATAGCTTGAGATTTGGTGCTTTTATAAACGTTGCATAAGTATTCTTGGTGGCTTCTGAACCCTCGCGTACTAATTTATTCCTCTTTTCAACCTAAATAACTTCGCGCACATCATAGTGACTGAGACCTAAATTCACATGCCGACCGCTGCCCATGATTATTCATTCGTCACAATGAAACTAACCAAAATGCGCATGATGTAAGTGATAGTCGGCATAGCTGAAAAGTTTATCACACCTATAACCAAATTAAATTAGACCTCAACGTGATAGCTGGCAGCTGGCAACAAAGTGCTCGCAGGACAGACGCCTGGACTATCGTAGAGCTATATATGGTTCAGTTCTACTTTATCGCTCGTGTTCCAATTAACCTAATGGATTTTTAGTTTTATATATACGAATATGGTTTGTAGCATATATATAATGCGTTTCTTGTCGAAGTCGCTTTATTAAAGTTTTACTGCTTGGAAATGTTTCAATTTATGATTTGAACATAAAAAGTCGCCAGCGGCGGATGCGCTTCAGCGTTTCTCCACAGTTTTAAGTTTTATCCATTGTGTTCAAAATCACGATGCACAAATATGGCTATAATATGATGTACTCAAATTCGAAGTCTGGCACTTCCGATTTCACAGGATACAGTTTCATTTCTATAGTGAAAAACTTCGATTTATCCGCTATATTTCACGTACTACAGCAGCCACTTGGTTCGTGTGTCTTGCAATTGTTTTTATCGGATAGGGAAGCCAGATATAAGTGTAG